>CAXKVR010000484.1:0-50395 GCA_964058845.1 Carex sylvatica
TCAAAATAGTGATTTTGTACTTATCTAAAAAATTTTAAAAAAAAATTCTAAAAAATATAAATATAATTTGGTCTCGAAACACATTTTAATATAAAAATCATGTTGAGCAGTTCGAATCGACTATTTAAACTTTAAAAAAAAAACCATAATTAAAGCACAAACCAATTGTATATTTTAACCCTATCTCAATATTCTTCTATTTAAAACACCAATTCTAAATTCTAAAATATCGAATGGGTGTGCTTATAATTGCATATAAGCTACAGTTACTAACAAAAATTGATTTTGAAGTGAGAATTATCCTCTCATGCAGTGATTAAACAATGACACCTTGCATCTATTCGTTGTTTCGTCAACTTACGTCATACAAAATAAAAATAATAATAATTCAGAGTCATCTATTTGACTTAATGGCAATGAATATTTTTTTCAATAATACTGAACTAATCTACACAAATATATCAAATTAAGTATGTATATTTAATCTGTGATAATAGTTAGGTCTAAATTTTCAATAAAAAAACAGTTCTTTCAATTGAAATTCTTCAAACAAGTGATTTTTGGTATTTTAATTCTTTAAAAAAAAACAATCTCTAGATCCATCTTTGATCTTTCTATCAAATATATGAGTTCTTAAAAAAAAAAAAATCTCTAGACCCATCTTTCTATCAAATATATCATCATAATATCCGATTACCCAATTAATATCCATTTAACCATACAAATTGAAAACTCAGTTACAAAAAAAATTCGATTACTCAATCTAAAAATTCAATTTAAAACATTTTGCATCAATCATTCAGAATCACTCTAATCGGAATTCTAATCAAATATACAATCGAATACCAATCGATATCAAAATACTTCTTCTATTTTACCAATTTTCTTTCATCTTCCATTTTCTTATAAAGGAGAGAAATGTTTTTATTTAGGGGGTCAAAGAGAGCTAAAGAGGCCGGGGCTTTTACCATGGAGCTAGCGAACCGCGTGGCAAGGGTGCCACGTTGGATCTACATTTTTTTTTGTTAAGATTTATACTGAAACATTTAAGTTTTCTCATATTATAAATAAGTTCAAAAATATATTACAGGAAAATTATTAAAATATAGTGGATCGATATTAATGGTTGATTGAGTTTGACCTCGTCCTTTAAAAAAAAAGATTTTGGAGATCGATTACACTGAGCTGAAGGGAATAACGATCCAATTCACATGCGTCACTTGGTACTATGCATGAAATATTAAATTAAAATTATTTAAGAGGTCTGCGTTGTTTGAAACTTTGAACTGCACAACAGGCGGCCGTGCATCTATAAAATTATATTTGGATAAAGCTACGTCGTTAGTTGACAAAGGAATTAAAGGTAAGCGATTAAATGGAGCTTATAGGAATTGAAAATTCAAAAAATACAATTTGTCATATGAGAAAAAAGAGCCAAAAACAAGATGACACCTACACTTTAACAATATTTGATTGTCCATAATTACACCTTGATGAGCTTAATACTACAAAAGTCATTGTTCAAACCACATCATTAACAAAAAAAAGGCAAAAGATAGAAATTAACGAAAAGAAGAAGAATAAAGGAAAAAAGAAAGAAAAGGAAACTACGGATTTCTGGCTAGCTTGCTAGCGCCATGTCATATATCATGCACATCTAATATTATTATATGATCAGAGGTGAAGGCTAGTATCGATGTCGGTCTCTTCGGATGCAAGCGAGGCGGGTTGAAGGCCGATGGAGATCGACTCATTAGTACCATCCATGAGGCACAGGAATTTGGTTTCGAAGAGCGGCCGGGCCGGATATAGAAGGTCCGGGTGAAAGAACCAGCTACTTGGTTTCTCTGAAGTACTAAGAACTAAAACTGATTTGCTTGGCCACAAGGTTGCATTGTTGTTCATCCCAAATTGACCTAAACACCTCCCCTCTCTCATTTCCTTCATTCTCTCCAACTCCCTAAACCTCTCTTGCAACAATGCTATGGATGACAACATGATTTCTTTGCTTAGTGCTATGGATGACAGCGTGGGAAACTAAAGATGGTATCAATATGTGTATTTATAAGGAGATATAATATATATAACCTGTCTGTTGCATTTGTCTTTCACGGTCGGATAAGTGATGATGGTTCCATTCATAATTTATTGCGATATGTATCTAGAAAGACATAACAAATGTGACAGAACATGAGGCCACACATAGACCAAGAAAGAAGAGAGTATGGGGTGTGTTCTAGTTCAAGGAATATGGAATCAATGGATTTTAGTTTTTGGTTTGTTGTGTTAGAGGGGAATCATAGGTTGGATGATTGTTTTGTCTTCTATTGCTTGCCATTGTATATATGTGTGTTTATTAAGTGGTATAGTTTGACGGTGGATGTTATGGGGAATAGTGTTCATCACTTTCTATTCCTGTGCATTGCCAGAATATATATATATATTACTTCAATCAATGATGCTTTCATTTGCTTAGAGGAACGAGCTGGATATATAGAGTAGCTCTTAGTCAGGGATAAATTGATGTCTAGAAGCAAAGGAATTATATATTCCCGAGTTTGGTGATGTCCTTTCATCACCATAATTAATAACAAAGGCATCATTTCACTGGTGCTCTTAGTATAATTCTTGAACCGTACCAATTTAGAATGGAAATTACAAAGAGATGATAGAACCTCTTTTGTGAAGATGTCAAGCGGAGCAGTATTTTTCTTATTAAAATGCATATTTTTTGTTCATATGAATATATAATATATCATCAGGAGTAGAATTAACTAAGTTGCTCTTAAGCTCACCAAAGTATTTGGTGAGCTTAACTATAAAACATATTAAAAAGGATTCAAATGACGAATTCGAACCGTTGGAACTCGCCTACCTTACGAGTGATGCGTCTACATGTGAAAATTTTAAACATTCAGATTAATTTAGTATAAAGTCAAGCGGTCAAAATTAGAAGGTTAATAAATTAATTTTGGTGCATTCATTTTTTGAACGTTTTTTGACTGCTTGACTTTATACTAAATTAATCTGAATGTTTAAAATTTTCACATGTAGACGCATCACTCGTAAGGTAGGCGAGTTCCAACGGTTCGAATTCGTCATTTGAATCCTTTTTAATATGCTTTATAGTTAAGCTCACCAAATACTTTGGTGAGCTTAAGAGCACCCTAGTTCTACTCAATATATCAGCACCATTATTGTTCTTGGATTGTAAAAATAATAAAATAACTGAATTGTATTCATTTCAAAGTTTGCTAGCTAATTGGTGAGATATATATAAAATAAATCCATGTCAGAAGAAATTGTGAACATCACTGCACCATTGAGTGATATAATTAATTGAATCAAATTAAAGTGTTAATTAATCAAACTACAATATTTTGTAGTATAATTAAATTACTGCACTATTTAATGATTTGTGGAAAATAAATCAATTTCAGTTATCAATTTGTTTCAAAGGGCAAATGTACGGACCTATCAATACATTCAATATTTAGTAACTTTAAATTTTTATTCAGCATGTTAGATTATTTTAATTTTGGCTATTATGGCGATATATCCTTTTTTCAATGATAAAAAGAAAAAGAAAAATTAGACGTGTGTAAACTGTAGCCTAGTAATTAAAACACCATTCAAGTTAATGCACTTCGGCCATCTGATCAAGATCGGAGCCAATCCAATCCCTGCCAATGACATATGGGGTCCTTTTATAATATTAGTGTGGATCTCAATCAGACGGTTCATATCTATTAACGCACGATGAGTTAATGCAGAAGATACAAATTCTAGATGTTGCGGTATGGGGCTCTTTATACAGTACGTAGTTTAATATTATGATAATTAGAGTATTTATTCCGTCAAACAAAATATTACAATGTTATATAAAAATAATAATTATCTCGAGAGAAACAAAATAATAAAATGTTATATTTAAATATCAACCATAATCTAACATTATATATTAATTAGAAAACAAATACTAATTTCATAATATTTAGGGATAAAATTGTATAAATATTCCAGTCCAATGTGAGTGGTTAACCTCATATGTGATGCTGACAAGAGCACACCTAAAGCTTGATTAGAAGTGGTTAAGTCATCTTTATGAATTAAAAAATAATAATTTTGTCCTTTATTTTTTTATAATTTTATCAGTATTTATAATTTTAACTTCTTTATAAAATAAAATTGTGTTACATTAATTTATTCAGCATTTTAAAACTCAAATTAGACGCTCAGTAATGTCTTTCCAATAATATAATCTATAATCCGGTAAAAAAAAAAAAACCGCAGCAAACAATGTGAGAATTTTGTTCTTAGGAAAGAAAAAAAAAGTATACGGGTATAATATTTGGAGAAGTGAATATGCAAGGACACTATGTGATCAGATCACTAGATCAGTACTGGTAAATATTTAACGACATACTGAGAATGTTTTCTGACAGAGATTTTGTCACGGAGCAAATGGAGGAAAGTGGCATGCGGCGTTTGCAGGGAATTAAGAGGTCTCTTTTCTTTCTTAGTGGATTGCAAAAGTAAAATTGCCTTTATTCCCTTTTAAAATTCAATTCCCCTTGTCTCGAGTCTAATTCCCTCTTCTCACACATTTTCACATCTCTACGTCTTGACCAGCTTTTGTCTTGTACGACATGTCTGATCCATCATGGGTAATGGGTTTCCAATTCCCACACCGAGTCTCTAATCTCTATACATATATAACTATACATGCATCCATGCACAATGCATGCGGGATTTCGTTTAATTTGGAATGAATTTAGACCGAGAAGAATTAGTCTGAGCATGCTTCAGTATTGCAGTTTGTCGTCGTACGAGGAACCCAGAGCTTCCAATTGCTATTTATTGTTTACTATGTATACATAATTATTATTTATGGGAGAATATTATTTGAATAATTTTAAATTACTTATTCTTCCACTTAAAATTTATAATTTCATCTTTACCCTTTTAAATTTCAAAAAGTCACAAATCTACAAGATTTTTTTTTTATTAAATTCATTTTAAATTTATACAGTACTCATGTTATTGTTTATTAAATAAAAAATATATCATATTTAAGATGAATGTTCAGCTTTCTAATTGGCCATATATAAGGACAAACGGTTCATTCTTACCAGTGATGTGCACTCAAGTTTATGCCTACATGTCATTGTATATGCGTTATAAGTACATAAATAAACTATTTGTGCGTTCGGCAATCGACCAATTAGAAGATTGTGCATTTTTTTACATGTAGTGTATATTTTTATTTCTTAATAAAGAGTACAATGAGAATTTTATAAATTTAAAATTACTTTTAATATAAATGACAATAAATTGGATAAATTTGTAAGATTTTAAATTTTTTAAGGATAAATAGATATCATGAATTTTTGAGGAAGACAAATACATAATTTCAATCTTTTTGAGGGATATACATGGATTCCTCCATTACAAGAGGCAGTGTGGAAATTTCTAGATGGATTCCTCCATTACAAGAGGCAGTGTGAAAATTTCTAGATGAGCTTCTCTGTTTGTTCTGTTTTTATTATTTTTAAGTAAGCTAGATATATATTAAAGAAGGTAATGTAACAGCTAGTGCGTGTCATACCTGTGTACTCCGGGCCTCTCCCAATTAAGTGGAGAGACATTTTGGAAAGCCCCAACTATGCATTATCAGATTTCAATTTTTTTTTTTTAATAATGTGGAACAAACAACCTGTTATATGTAGCAAAACGTGCCTCATTGCAGGAATGCAAGTACCTTCTCTGAGAAATATATAACAATATTGATTAGATTGTTAAGTTCTGTTTAGCAACAGGAAATCAATCTGCTGTGATCCGAAGTTCGGGAACATGAATCTTGAAATTTTTGTTTTTTTGAATCTAATCGTTCAATTTTTTATTTATACGTATTTTGAAACAACTGATTTTTTTATGCACGTATCTCGAAACAATTAAACAGCCAGATTCAAAAAATAAAAATTCCATAATACTTTTCACACATGAAGAATCGCAGCAGATTCGGATCTTAGCGACAGGAAACCAGTAAGGAAAAAAACAAAACAAAGAAAAATGCAGTTAGTACTTAGTAGCTTCAAACTTTTATCACTTTTGCTCGTGTTAGGTAGATGAGATACAGTGAATATCGAATATATTCTATTCTTTACAATTTATTTAAAATATTCTATCCTGTCCTGTCGAAATAGAGATGCGTCTAAATATATATGAAAGGAATATATATCCACTCATAGGGCCATGTTGTTGGTTTTTAAAAGTGTGAACAATATATAAATTTCAGACTATTATAGAACTCATATTCGATGAAATTGTACACGGTTCACATGATATTAAAGACGAAGTTATACTTTTAAATTATAGAAATTAAACACGTATTGAAGATTGACGTATAAAATTCTCATACTAAATATAAAGTCAATTATACAGTACACGTATAGTATTTTACATTAAATTTTATAAATATATATATAGAGGTTGGCTACTATGCTTATATAAGCATATCCCCACATATGCTTATAACTCATTTTTGTATTTTCAATGTTCAATTGGTCGATCGGAACCGTTCATCTTGTTCTCCATATTAATATGTTCTTGGAAACTAAATTTTACATTTTTCTGAATTATTTTACTATTTATTAAGCTAATTTGAAAATCTCTGATCCAACGGTGGCTTCTGATTTTACTGTTTTGTTAAGCCACCGTTGGATCAGCGATTTTCAAATTAGCTTAATAAATAGTAAAAAAATTCAGAAAAATATAAAATTTAGTCTCCAAGAACATATTAATATGGAGAACAAGATGAACGGTTCCGATTGACCATTTTGACATTGAAAATACAAAAATGAGTTATAAGCATATGTGGGGATATGCTTATATAAGCATAGTAGCCAACCTCTATATATATATATATATATAAGTACTAAGTAAAAAAAAATTGAAAACAAATAAGAGAATTCACTCTATGTAAATTTGCCGAGGCATGAGACAATGTATTTCATGAATGAATCCGGATGAAGTTTATCCAAGCAAGCAAAATCATCCTGCAAATAAAAATTCTTGACATTTACTAGACAATTTTATTCTTTTTATGCTAGTGATATATTCTCCAAGTGAGGCTATTGTACTATGTATAGTGTGGATTGGTTCGTAGTATGGATTAATATCTTTGTTTTTAAAGTCAAAGCAGTCAATCTAAACCGTTTACATAAATTTCATATGAAAATGTACATGTAGATCAAATTTATATTTTTAATTTTTTTTTGCTAGACCGTTCAAAAGTAGAGCTTTTCTATTTATAAAAAAAATTTCTAGTAGAGATATGAAAATAAAGATAATCTATAATACGGACCAATTTGCGATATGCACTGTATATATGACATCCTCACCTCACTCATATACTCTTCTGCTTCGGTTGATTTTATCTTGTGCATCGTGTCAGAAAATCATGTGTAAGGTTTCTTTTTAAACTGTTAATACGTTGCACAATGCAAAATTGCAAATCAATTTTCTTTTTATGAACAATTTATAACTATTCCAGTCAAATTGATCTTTTGTTATCACAAACTTCTTTCCGTCTTTCGCTGAAGTCTATTAATACAAAATAAATAATGAATTTATTATGTAGTTTAACTGGTTTGTTGTTAGGTTAAACTTTTAAGGTGTCTTAAATTTAAACTTCATCCTTCACAATTAAAATGATAATTGATAAAAAGACTTCCGAGCCCTCTATACTATTTTAAAAGCAAACAAAATAGTCATCTATTCTCCATAGGAACCCAAAAATTGAGATGGGAGGCCGACTAAATAAATATTATATAATTTCATTTTGAGGAGGGTTCTATAAGTCAAAATAAAACTGTTAAATATGTTTTACATCATTTTATATTTTATTCATGCACGTGTAAAAAGTTATGATATTTCAATTTTATTTTGTTTGTTATCGAGAGCTTATAAAACTAAATTGATGTGAATAATTTCTAGATGTTTATTTTTTCAACTTAATGATTCACATAAAAATAAAATCGAAATGTGATAATTTTTTAAGAGTATACAGTGAAAATATTATAGATCGCATCTAACAATTTGATTTTGATATTTATGTTTTAAATTTTAAGTTATTAACGTTTTAAAAATGAAGACACGGTGGAGGCGTAAAAAATAAAGGCATTTGAACACTCCTCTTTTATTTTATGAGGAAGATAAATAGTATATATATATATATTTAAAATATATTAAAATACGTAAAGGGAAAAATTAAAAAATTCTAATTTTTAAAATACTTAGCATCCCTTCTCCTTCACTTACTTCCATCCCTAAATTGTTACGGTATATGCTCTCAAAGAAAAGGATCATTGAGGTTTAGAAAGGCATCAGATCAAATACAGAATGATGTTTTATCGGAACCGTTCGATCTGTATTAAATTTCGTGGATACTTAATATGTATGAATTTTAAAGCTGTTTGCGTAAATCTTGAAGGCCTGTCGTGCCAGCAAATCTGATCCATAATATTACCGCAAGTTTTTCGAAGGTGATCGAAAATTAGTCACAGAAAAACCCAATAAAAATTCGAGCCCGTGGGCCGTCAGAGGAAAGGAGGAACGAATTACTTTCTTTTTTAATCTTATCTCTGTAAAGTCCTTAATGGACATTAAAAAGGGCCTAAAGAGATGGTTTTTTTTTTTTTTAAATAAAAAATGAGAAAATGATTCATCTGTTCTAGCTTTTCACGTGGACAATGCGAGATGAATCATACACGCATGAATGGATCATGGTGTCTTTTCAAAATTAAATATTTCTTGTATTTTAGTAATGATTGTTTAAATTATGAATGAATCGACAGATAAACTTTGTTAACAGGAAGCTGCCGACCCGAAATCGAATACGAACTGTTGTCGTCAAAATTCTTTTTTTTTTGAAAATTTTTGCAGAAGTTGCGAAGTCGTGAGAGAAAATTGAATTTTCGACTTTTGGGTACAATAATTTTAAAACTTTTTCTTAGCCAATTGTACTACTTCCCCTTCTATTGTCGTCAAAATTCACCGCTAGATAAACTTTTATAAAATGTTTAACAGTTTCAGTGGTGTAAACGTCAACGAAATGTATCTTTAGGAAATTTTTATTTTTTCTAAAAAAATTAACATTTAGAAATTCAATAAAACTGTTAAATGATTTTTTTCCGAGTAAAATTGGAAGTAAGTCACTCAATTATTTAATATTCTTGTTATTATAATAAATAATTTTTTTCGTCAGAATTTCGAACTCAGAACCTGACTATATGTGCCGTTAGAATTAATATTAGATCTGAAGGTTCAATTTAGATCATATGCATCTGAGTTGGATAGCAGATATTTCTTTCTAGCACGGATATTAGACTGGGGACAGATCTAAGTGGATTCCAGCTAGGGCTGGCAAAAAAATTCGTAGTTCGTGATTCGATTTGGGTTTGATTCGAGTTTAATTTAATTCGAAATGGATTCGAATTGAAATGAATCAAACCAGGTTCGGTTCGAAATTAATTCAAACCAAACTCAAACTTAGTCTGGTTCGATCGAAATGGGTTCGCGAACTTTTATGGTTCGAATCTCATAGTAACATCGGCAATTCATTTATCTGATGAAATTAAAACCCAAGATAAAGCATAATTTAACTTAGCTGACACTCTTTCGTTCTCAAATGTCAATAATATAGTTCTCTCCGCCTCTTCCTAACTCACTATCTCTCTTGCTCTAAAACTTAGCCGACGGTCTCGACGACTGGTTGTCTCTCCGGTCGTCACTCCTCTCTTCGGCCTAGACGGCTGTCTCTCCTCTATCTTCGGCCGTCTCTCCTCCGCCTTCTCTATCTTTCATATTCTCACTTCATTAGATGGTCCGATCGAGGGTTTGATCGAGTGAGCACTCGAGGTACGATTACTTGTTTTACTGTATATTTCAGTTCTTGTACTTAATCATATTTTTACGATTATTTGTTGAGATGTATTTTTTAATGAACAATTTTTCAACTTAAAAATACTAATTTCATATCGGTAAAAGGAAGCTATGTGAATTTTGTCCCGCAAGAAAAAAATAATGTATAAACTACCGGTATTACTAGAGCTGCTAAAAAATAATTTAGTTCGTGATTCGATTTGGGTTCAATTTGAAAAATATGTAGTGCACAATTAATTCGATTCGAAATAAATTCAGTTCGAAATGAATCAAACTAGATTCAGTTCGAATCTTATTCAAATCAAACTCAAACTTATAGTGAGTTTGATTCGGTTCGATTCGTTGCCACCCCTAGTTCCAGTATACGCTTTTGTGTAAAGTCATAAAGTGAGAGAATGACAGAATGTAGGGTTAAATAAAAACTAAAAAATGTAGGGGTTTTGTGAAACATGATTTTCTATAGCATCACTGGTATAGCCAAAGTCTATATCAGCCCAATTTTTTTTTTCTTTTCTTACCATCTTCCAAAAAGAAAAGAAAAGAAAAAAAAAAACAGATTTGACATATTTTTCGTGATTTTTTTTTTTTAAAACCAGAAACGCATATTAGACCTACACTTATTTAAAGTAGGGACGCATAATAGATATGCTTTTTCTTAAAGACAGCGTACAACACTTTCCAAGTAATTAAAAGTATGCACCTCACTCACGACAGGAACGCATATTAGATCTGCTCTTCCTTAAAAGCAGTGCATGAAACACTCCCCTTGTAATTCAAAAGGCAGTGCATATCTAATCTGCACTCCTGGTAAAAATTGAATTTTCACGAAAAAAAAATGTCAATTTTTTTTTAATATTTTGGAAAAGACAGGTAAGAGAAAAAAATCGGCTACATCAGCTATCTTTCTTTAAAAAAATAAAATAAAAATAGAATTCTGTTATTTTAGTTCTGACTGTTTGATTTAAAACGAACGGACCAAATTGATTCGAATTAGAATTTAAAGGGCCTTTTTTTTATATAATTCTGATCTGTTTGTTACTTTGTTTCAATTGTATGGCTTAATTTAAAATAATATGAAAAGGTAGGTGACATCAATCCAATGCAGCCATCTAGGGTGTTCATTGGGTCTGTTTAGTTGTTTTTTAACCAAACTGAATTAATTTGAATCAAATGGTTCGATTTGGTTTGTTTTTTAAAATCGAATTATAACTTTGGTTCAATTTAGTTTGCAAAATTTTAAAATTGAAATAACTAAACCGACCGAACTTTTATATATTATGAATTTGGTCCGAACTTTCCTGGTTTATTTCTTAATCAATTGATTTAAATACTTCGGTTTATTTCTTAATACCCCGGATTATTTCTTAATATACTTCAGTTTATTATAAATTAATTGCTTTAAATAAAAATAATATATTTTGGTTTGAACCGAACAAACTGAAATAAAATTTTGATTCGATTCTATATTTGAAACCGAATTATTACTTTGATTTATCTAATTCAGTCTGGTTTAGTATTGTCTCGTCTTGCAATACTAACGAGTTTGTCATATAAGAATAATTCATCAATGTTTATTAAGAATAGTTCATCAACGTTTAAATTTCGTAATTCCAATATAATAAGAATATAATCAGAAATAGTTCGGTATTTTATAATGTAAATAAGATATTATTATATTAATATTAGATAAATATTTTTGTACAGATCTTAAGATAGAACAAAAATTAAATTATTCAAACTTCTCCATTTAATTGTCCATAATCTCACCGTATCACAAATATTGAAAGCAAACGAAATAATTGGATTTCTTCAAGCTAAAAACTTGGATCATTAAAGATAAATGAGGTTTAAAATATTATGATAATGATGTTTGCTAACTGTAGTATATAATTGGCAATATATATATAAGTTAAACATTGTTACGTGTGAGTATTAATTTATAAGTCTATGTTTAGTTAACTTAATTAAGTTGACACTTAATAATTGAATGGTTGACTTTTGTTTGTTAATGATCAATACTTGCACAAGTAAGAGCTGATTTTTTTTAATTATTTATTGATCAGTTCTTATTTTATTTTTTTATTGGTTAGCTAGCCAAATGAACAATCCCCAAGTGAGTAAAAATATTCCTAAAAAAGGAATTTATTATCATGATAATATATTACAAGATGTCCGTTATCTACACAATTAATTGGAGAAACCGTCTCTGATGTTTTTTTAGGAGCATTTTTTTTCTTGTAAATTAGAATCCAAAGAAATAGCTTCTAGAATAAAAAAAATATGATTGTAAATGGTTCAGGTTAGGATAGGATTCACGAGCAAAATAATAAATTTAAGTATCAAATTGGATCCATATTACTTATTTAATTATTTTAGTAGATATCTAAGTGAATTTGGATTATATTTTGGATGCTTTAATTAAAATATTTTAGCACAATAAAATACATGAGGAAGGGAATAAATATAATTCTCTTGTATAATAAAGTGCAAATTAAGAACAATGCCTGGATCCAATTAAGCTAACTTGTATGCATAATTAAATTTATAGTGAATTCTTTACAGATTTTATATTCGGCCTTGATAGATATGCAAATGAGAATCTAATAAGAAAAGGCAGATCTTCTTTAAAAATCTCAATCCATATAATTATAACAACAACAACAATAATACAGATAATAATATTAAAGAAATATATGTTAGTTGTTATTTTTTAAAACTTTTTTTAATTACAAGTTATTATAACATAGGTTTTCATATAAATTTGTTTTAATAAAGCTCGTCAAAATCATTAAACCGACTCAGAAAAAGCTCGAACTGAATGATTTTTAATTTATTATTGATTAGTTATGTATTGAAAATATTGTAATTCGATTATTTAACAAAACTTGTCAAAATCATTAAATCCGATGTTTAAAAAATTAAATTGAATGATTTTCAATTTATTATTGATAAATAATTCAAATTAACAATCTAAATAAATTCCGACCTAATATCCATACGAAGAGATTCGAATTTTCGTCATTGTATTATCTATTAGAAGAGGGTTTCAATGCCTCATGTCTTCATACCTCATCATATCTCATTTTTTATATCTTCGTTTTCGAAGTCTAAATTATCGATCCAAACCGTTCAACATTTTATATATACTAAGATATAGTTAGAGATTAAATTTTATAAATTTTTAAATTTTTTTTACAATTTTTTAAAATGAGTAAAAAATCGCTGTTTTTTAAACGGTAGTGAAACCCTCCTCTATCTATTAATATCTATGCAAGCAGATTCGAACCGAATCGAATTATTGTATTTTGAATGCCTAGTCCTACTCATCAGATCTAGCCTATCTGTTTCTAATTGGTTGTGATTCATGTGATCCGAAACTTGGCCAGCCAACTGGGCCTACGCGCATTAAAGAGGAAAGTATATAAAATGACCACTCACTATCAGCACTTGGTTCTTGAGTCCAGTCCACTTCTCATGGGACCCCCCATCTCATGTAATAGGGTCATGTTACTCCGAATGATTCTTCAGTCCAGTTCACTTCTCATGGGACCCTCCATCTCATCTCATGTAATAGGGTCATGTTACTCCGAATGAAATCTGCTCATTTTCTTGTTCTTGAGAAAAGGAGGATCCTTCTGTTCTTCAATTCAAACTGTTCAAAATCGATTAAACAGTTTCAATTACATCTTATTTGTTTTAATATATTATATTGATATAAAAGAAAAAAGTAATTGAAACCGTTTGATCGATTTTAAAATAGTAATTGAAGCCGTTTGATCGATTTTAAACGGTTCAGATTGGAGAATAGAAGAGTCCTCATTTTCTCAAGACAAAAAAGCAGATTTGCTTCCCATGTTACTCATGTAGCATGTACTAATGTACATTGGCATCTGGCTGATTAGAATTTCGACCAATCCAGCTCAATGGGACTGTTTGACAAAACAACTAGGATTAAATTTTCAATCTCTCCTAAGATATCAATGTTTGATTGTTTTGATTTGTAGATGAAAGCTAAAATTAAAAGAAGGGGTAGAGATATTTTAAGACTTGAATAGAAGATTAAGATTCGAACTAAAGGAGGTTAAAGGAGATGATTTTAATATGGGCTAAGAAATTAGTATTTGGTAGGATTAAAACGGCTAAAAAAGCTAAAAGAACCTTAAGGAGACTTATGGAGACTTAATCTCTTATCGCCAAACAACACCAATGACTATAATGTGTGTGGCCCTTTAAAATTCGTGCTAATATATAGACAGTGGTCTGGATCTAAAGTCCAACAGTGCGTTACTTAATACATAAAATATGAATTCTTCAAGCAGTAGCGGAGCTAAATAATTTATATTGGAAGATTGAAACAAAAAGTATATAATATGTGATAGCTAAAATTTAAATCTTAATTTCTATAATTACAAAGTAAAATTCTAACCACTAAACTAAAGCACACATAATATTTTATGAGAAAAGTTATATTATATAAAAACTTTATAAATAAAGTTTAATTAAATTTTCAATATAGAATTAAAATTTTAAAATTATAAAAGTGGGCAAGTGTTCCTACAATTGTCTCTAGTATGTCTTCAGACATGTAATCATGCAAAGGTTAATTTACTAGCAAGGAGTTTTGCACATAAAGATAAAATACTGTATGAAGTTTACAGAATAAATGATTGAATTTTGTAATTAAGTATTGTTGTAGTTTCTATTAAAACTATTACTATTGCGAGCACATTTATAAAAAAGGAAGAGAAAAAAATTGCAAATTCAGAAAAACAAATTAATGCTACTCAGTGTAAGTTTTATTGATGAATCTTTCTAAAAGCACACGGTTTACATCACAAGAAAATATAATCATTTTTTTCATGCAAAAACACAATTGTTTTGGTAACCTAAAAATTTCAAACGCCAAAATAATAATTATAACTCAGAAAACTGCTCACTAAAGTAAATTTGAAAACTCCTAACAAAATGATCTCTTTAATGAGAGAGTAACTCAAAGATTCAAAACACTATGTATTAAATACTGAAACAATACTATTTCTTCAATGAAATGGACTTAGACCTTTCTATCAAAAAATACTGAAACAATATTTGAATCAAATACTGAATTATGAATGCATTTGATGTTACATATTTATTAACACCGTTCAATTAAAGCAAGAAACTATTCTTATGAATACATTTGAAAGTAAGAATAGTGATTATTTTTTTAATCAAGTCCATTAAATATACTTATTTCAAAGTCCTACTAAATTTGGTAAGATACCAGGTTAGAGTCGTATGATTTGCATAAGATTCGCACAGACACTTCAAAATTGTGCATTACAAGTACGTACGAATCTTGATGCAGATCATACGACTTTAACCAGACATCAAACTGCTCCCACTCTCTATTTTTAACCGATTTCTATTCGACATAAATTATTACAATAGTAGCAATCCTGGTACCAAGTACCAACAGGTACAACAGAAAACAAAAAATTATTACAGATCATACCCATGGCTTAAAAGCAGCCCTAGCTAAAAACCTGACAGCTGACATCAATTTTGCAAATACAACCTTGTAAAATCAGAAAGAAAGAAAAAGAACTTCTCAACTAGGAATTATCGAATTTTTTTCATAAACCATAATTAGTAAATCAAAAATTAGGAAACCAATATGATTGCTTTTTTTTTTTTGAAAAACCATTAGGACCGAACGGTCCGTTCGGCCTTCAAAATCCCCTTTTTTCAGACCGAACGGACCATTCGGTCTCAACGTTTTTTTTTTCTTTTCATCTGCAGCCACAGAAAATCTCTTCCTGCATTTTTTTTTGCTCGGTCTCCCTGTTTATTTTTTTTTTAACCCGACTCCTCTTCTCCCTTTTCTGCGTCGCACTTCCCCATTTTTTTTCTTCCTTCATTCTTCCTCATTCAATTTTTTTTTTAACTGAAGAAATAATTTCAACGTAAAGATAAAGTAAACTTTTTAATTTTTCTAAAAAAATAATTATTAGTAGTTTGACTGGACAAGTGTTATTATTGGTCCGACAATTTTAATTGTAGATCGAATTAGAGATTCGGTCTCCATGTTTTTTTTTTAATATAAATATCCATCTTCCTCCTTCCTCCAACAGACGATTGATTTCGTCTTCTAAAAAATAAAATAATTAAATACATACCTAAAGAAACTTGTAGATCTGAAGCTCTTCTTGTTCTCCTTTTAAAATTATATAAACCTATGTGATTATAATAGAAATTACATAGGCTTTGAGAGTTTAAAAAAAAAAAATTGAATGAGGAAAAAAGTAAGAGGAAGAATGAAGGAAGAAAAAAATGAGGAAGTACGACACAGAAAAGGGAGAAGAGAAGTCGGGTTAAAAAAAATTAAATAAACAAGGAGACCGAGCGAAAAAAAACGCAGAAAGAGATCTTCTGTGGCAGCAGATGAAAAAAAAAAAAAATGAGACCGAATGGTCCATTTGGTCTGAAAAAAAGAAATTTTTGGAGACCAGACCGTTTGATTCTTATGATTTTTCAAAAAAAAAAAAACAATCATATTGATTTTCTAATTTTTAATTTATTAATTATGGTTTATGAAAAAAATTCGGAATTATCACTAGCATAAGCAGACGAATTTGACCATCTGTTGCATCAGTAGTATCACAGTCAGAGAGATTTGACCCTTCCAAACTAAGAGAATGGTCGTTGTCTGATCCTAGGGGGCTGTAATTTGCTGCATCTTGATGCACAAATATTGCACAGTAAAAGATCTGAATTAGTGAATCCCCCAAAAATTGTAACCACAATTTTTGGGGACGGACGGTAGGTAGGAAGCTTCTCACTTGAAACGAATTTTCCCCAAAACAACTGCGTTGTCGGTCTTTTCCACGTTGTACCTTTCCTCGGTTTCTTTATTGTACCACTTTCATTCAACTGTTGAAGTCCAACGTGACACCTGATAGAACACCGCGTGAAACTGCTGAGATTTCTTCATTTATAATACACGCAGCCAGAATAATCTTCTTTCCTTTTTGATATATAAAAGCAGAGCAGCCAAAAAGAATTCAAACGACGCTAGCTCTTTCCTCTTTCTTTAGTGCCGACCAGACTAATCCAGCGGATTCCATCACTTATCTCGTTAAAAGCAAGCAAACATCCTTCCCTTTTCCTCTCCTCACTTTCTATCTCTTATCCATTTATTTACTTCCTTTCTACGCTGAGACGGCAGTTGCCACCCACTGTAATTTCTCTCCTCTGCTCCTTTCCTGCGTGCTAATTCCTCTGCGAAACCCAAGGTATTGTATGGTGAAGTTTGCCATTTAGTTATTTTAATTAAGTTTTTTAGATCACTGGATGATTACGATTGGTTGATCTCGTAATGATTTTCTTTGTTTTTGGGTATCAAGGCCGTAGGATCATACTCAAGTTATAACTTTTTGGTGTACATTACATCTCTAAGGATCTATGGATCTGATAACTAATTCCATAGTCCAGACCTTCTCCTGATATTCTGTGTATTATTACGGCCGAATCATGGGTCATTTACCAACCAAATCAATACAAGAGGCTTCCTATTTCAGTACCAATTTCACAAATTCCCACACAATTTATGCTTATCTTGCTCTAAATTGACAACGATATAGTTTCCCCAACTACCTGGTTACCTGTCATTGACAAGGGTAAATATTTTAACAGAGTATTTTTGGCTTCACGCAGCTCACCAATATTATGCAGCGCTGTTTTGATACTATGGTGTGTGCGCTGCATGAAGTAAAATTGCTCTGTTAAAATCTTTGGTCATTGACAGCCATATATTTACTACCAAAATGCTCAAACAGTGCAAAAATGACAAAACAAAAGGTACTGTATATGAAATAAGCATAATTATGAAAAAAAAAAAATAGAGCGAGAAGGAATCCTTAGTAACTTTATTTTCTTTTTTCAGGTTGGGAAAATTGGTTAACCCATTCATGTAATTTGATTGCTTCATCTGATGGCGCAGGATTACAACCTCGAATGCTCTGATTGTCTTTGCTGCTCTCATCCTGCTTCGCTCATTCGCAATTCCCCTGCGACGCCACTAGAAAATCCTCCAAATTGCTACGCTCTCAACCCGACAGTGTTGCAAACTCCATCTTTCACTGTCTCCCAGCAAGACTGCCAGACAGACACTATCTCCCAGCAAGACTGCCAGACAGACACTATCTATACATCCCCAAGTGTTTCATGTGTGTCAGATGACCTTCATGATCTAAAGCACAGGCTTTTGGAGATTGAGAAAGCAATGATGGGCCCAGATCCAGACGAGACGACTAACTACCCCCTTGCATCAGATGTTGAGAATAAATGGAAGCAAATGAGGGAAATCGTGGCAGGAGGCAATTTGAAGCAAACACTCCTTGCTTGTGCTCGTGCCGTTTCAGATGGTGATAATTTGATGGCTAATTGGCTGATGACCGAGCTCGGGCAGATGGTGTCGGTTTATGGGGAACCCCTCCAGAGACTCGCCGCTTACATGCTTGAAGGTCTTGTTGCTAAACACGCTTTCTCAGGTCGCTTCATCTACAATTCTCTCAAGTGCAAAGAACCACCTCCAGGCTCAGATCTCCTTTCGTACATGCGCATCATCTACGAGCTATGCCCGTATATCAAATTTGCGTATATATCGGCCAATGGTACTATTATGGAGGCAATGAGAGGCGAAAAACAACTTCATATCATAGACTTCCAGATTGCGCAGGGAACCCAGTGGATGGGTCTGATCCAGGCCCTTGGAGCATTACCCGGGGCCCCACCTTGCTTGAAGATTACAGGTATAGATGACCCAGCAAATGCATATGCCCGTGGCGGGGATCTTAGTATCGTGGGACAGAGGCTGTCTCAAATTGCGGAGTCATGCAAAGTACCTTTTGATTTCCACCCCGTTGAGGTACCTGCTTGTGAGGTGCAAATCGAACATCTCGGTGTGAAACAAGGAGAAGCAGTTGCTGTTAACTTCATTTTGCAGTTACATCACATACCAGATGAGAGTGTTAATGTAGCAAACCACCGTGACCGCATCTTACGAATGGTGAAGAGTCTCTCTCCAAAAGTAGTTACCATACTAGAGCAAGAATCCAATACCAATACCGCCCCTTTCTTCCAACGGTTTGGCGAGACTCTAGACTATTACAATGCGATGTTTGAGTCAATAGATGTCACACTTTCAAGGGAGAACAAGGACAGGACCAGGGTGGAGCAACACTGCCTAGCAAAGGAGATTGTCAATGTCATAGCTTGCGAGGGTGCTGAGAGGGAGGAGAGACACGAGCTCTTTGGCAAATGGAAATCTCGCCTCAGCATGGCCGGATTCAATCCGGTTCCCCTCAGCCCGGCAATTCACGCCTCTGTTCGCTCACTTTTGCTCAAATATCACAGGAATTACCGGTGCGAGGAAAGAGCCGGTGCTCTTTTCCTTGGATGGAAAAACCGAGACTTGGTTGTCTCATCTGCTTGGAAATGAATCCACTGTTCTTAACGGATTAGTTATATGGTTTGTAGTTGTTGTTATAACTATACTTGGTGAAGTACTGATAGTATCAAATCTTCAAATTAGTAATCATGCTGTAAATGGAAGAGTTACCTAGCTGGTTGGTTAGTTATGTTTGCATTTATCTTTTATGTTCCTACTTATTTGACATATTTTGTGTAGTGTGATTTGTTATAACCAAACAAGTTAATAGCTCAATATACATCGGACTGACACTGATGCTGTTCATTGTTTTACTCTTTGAATTATCTCAAGAATATCAGCGTCCTATTCGCAAATAATAATCTTCCAAATTTAAATCGAAATGGTCAGGATCCTCCTTTCAGTCAATCATAGAGTAAGTTTACTTGCATCTCCTTGTGATGCAGTCCAACAACATATTCGGCTATACTGATACTATAGATTCACTATAATTTTAAAAGATGAAATACACAATGCAGTAATAAAACTTAAAAAATTAGCAATGTTTGCTCTAATGTTGCCTTGAATGCTTGCTGATTTTGTTTAATTGTGCAACAGAATTCTTTCACTGAACCGAAATCTTGATTTTTCTCTCCTTAAATCCCTATGCGACTGAATGTCAATCAAAACCAGTTCTTGGATTGATGTTTAATGAGGTAATCAGCCTCTTTGATGATCAAACTCTCATTCATACATGTTGGTGGAATTGTACATTGATTGATATGTAAGACTATTGTTACTCTATTCTTTGATTTCTTTCTGATATTGTACCGCGGCTCTTTTGAACTGATACTCTTGTCAATTGATAAATCACCCCATTCTATGTAGTGTTTATTGCCTGACATTTGCTCCTTTTCCTATTATCTCCTCTCGGGACTTAGCACCGGCACTAAATTGATTGTGTGATACCAATTATAAACCATGCTCTCTTGATTGATCTTTGAGCTGCGAATGCAAATTTCTTGAGTTGATCTTTTTTTCTTAGTAATGGTCATCTCTCAACACTGGTATCATTCAATATCAGTGTTATGTTGTGGTACCATACATATCCTACTGGTACTAGTTACTACCTTTTGGCTTAATGTCTAGACCTAAATTCTTTTTAGCACCTCTCTGTACATTGGTAACAGTGGTACCGATGTTTTCTGGGTACTGGTACACCAGTTATGAATTTCAGGAAATCATTTGAGAAACTTTTACAAGTTTTGAGGTCTCTTTTGTAAAGTGAATGCCACTGGTATAGTGGTATATCAATTCTGACCTTTCAGAAAAAAACTTAAAATTCTGGGGTGAAATCCGTTAAATTTCTCATCTTCTGTAATATACCTTTGTCAGAGGGACTAATATGCAATTTTACTGAAATTCCTGAACCTTCAATCATTCAGTGGGCCTTATTTTCTTACTGTTGAAAATGAGTATGTAACGGAGAAATTAATAAAAACTGGATTAAATCTTTGGGCTTGGCTGATTATAAATTCAACATATAGGCCTTTGATCTGTTGGGCTCTTAGACTCTTTGGGAATTTATGAAAGAAGATTTTAATTTTAATGAAACAGGTCTTGGGTTCTGCCGAGAAAGTTGAAAATTGTTTTGAAAAACAAGGCTGGGCATTCTGGCTAGGGATGTAACATGTTATGCTGTGTCATGATCAAGTTAGATTTTTACATTCCGTGTCGTGACAAAATTCAGAGACACAATTACAACACGTGAATAGTGACGGCACATTAATCACTCCATTATCACACGTATCGTGTACATGCATGACTGCTCAATTTAGGTTAAGTTTAACTCTTTTTTTTCGTAATATAAGTTAGTTTATTAAAAACTTATCATTTGATCAAGATCTAATGGTCCTGATCACGTGTGACCGTGTTCAAGAGGCTCGTTTTTTATTTTTAGAGAACAAAATATATGTCGCCCTCTCTTACCTCTGTGAAACACTTGTAGAACCTGACACCAGAACCCTCAACATATAGACACGCATATTACCTTCGAATTTGTAAATTTAAATGCTTATTGACAAAAAATTAATAAATTGTTTACAAAAAAAAAAAAAAAATCAGAGTTAGAAATATAAGCATATCAGACACTTATATTGGAGAAATGAGAGGCAAGATGTATGCATATTTTTCAAGAAAATAATTGTTGCCAGAAGTTACAATAAGACAAATGGTTCTTGAAGTTTTCAATGTTAAGAAAATGGGGATTTTTTCATTAATCGATAATCTGTCTAGATATACAAGTTAATCTTACACTTTAGTTCCTATAACTATTATATTCACACTTTTACCTAAATACTCTTATATTAACAATACAATATTCAATACTCCCCCTCAAGATGATGCATAGATGGTGATCATGCTCATCTTGCCTATTACATTGGAGAAGTCTGTGACACTCAACCCTTTTGTGAAGATATCAGCAATTTGCTCTTTGGTATGAACGAAAGGCATACATATAATGCTCTCGTCAAGTTTATCCTTGATAAAGTGCCGGTCAATCTCCACATGTTTGGTTCTATCATGTTGTACTGGGTTGTTTGCTATGTTTATGACCGCCTTGTTGTCACAGTATAACATTATGGGTTTGTTCTCCAACAATCCCAATTCCGATAGCAATCTTCGTAACCACAACCCTTCACTCACACCTTGGGCCATAGCTCTATACTTAGCCTCTGCAGTGGACCTTGCTACTACATTCTGCTTCTTGCTTTGCCAAGAAACCAGACTACCCCCAACAAACGAACAGTAGTCTGAAGTTGACTTTCTATCATCAAGACACCCTGCCCAATCGGCATCTGTATAGACTTCAATCCTAGTGTGCCCATTTTTACTGAGGAGCATACCTTTTCCTGGACAGCTCTTGAGATACCTCAGAATCTGATACACAGCCTCTTGATGTGGAACTCTAGGGTCGTGCATATATTTGCTCACTACGCTCATAGCGTATGCAATGTCAGGTCGAGTATGTGACAAGTAAATTAGTCTACCTACTAGGCGCTGATGTCCTCTATCTACTTGATCAGATATCCCTCCCTTCAACTTATTATTAGGGTCTATGGGTGTATTGACCGGTCGACACCCAAGCATCCCCGTGTCACTCAGCAGATCTAGAACATACTTTTGCTGCGAGAGAACTACCCCCTTTTTTGAACGAACAACCTCAATGTCTAGAAAGTAGTGCAATTCACCCAGGTCTTTCATTTCAAACTGTGTGGCTAAGCTGGCCTTAAGCATCTTCATCTCAACAGTATCATTACCTATTAACACTATATCATCCACATATACAACCAAAATGCAGATCTTCTCCCATTTCCTTTGGATGAACATAATGTGATCGGTACTACTTTGTTGATAGCCTAGTTTTTTCATTACCATAGAAAACCTATCAAACCAGGCTCGTGGTGATTGCTTTAACCCGTACAGGGAGCGCTTTAGACGACACACTTTACCCTTCAATTGTTTGTTTTCAAACCCAGGTGGGACCTCCATATACACCTCTTCCTTTAGGTCACCATGAAGAAATGCATTTTTAACATCTAGTTGGCACAAATCTCACCCAAAGTTTACCGCACACGAGATGAGAGTTCTGACAGTATTCATTGTAGCCACTGGAGCAAAGGTCTCCTCATATTCCACACCATATATTTGTGTGTAGCCCTTGGCCACCAATCTGGCCTTGAATCTGTCCACCTTTCCCTCTGGAGTATATTTTGTTGAGTATACCCACTTGCATCCTACAATGCTCTTGTTGGACGGTCTAGGGACCATATCCCAGGTATCATTCTTGACTAATGTTCTCATCTCCTCGAACATTGCCTTCTTCCACTTTGAGTCCTGCATTGATTTCCTCCAATCACATGGAATAGAGTTATAGTGTAAGGAGGTTACAAAAGCTTTGTAAGTAGGGGAAAGTGTCTCAAATGAGACATAGTGAGAGATAGTATGCAATGTTGAGGCATCTTCCCCTTGCTTTATGACAGTTGATCGAACTCCTTTGTGCAAGGTAATAGGAAGATCGAGATCAGGAAAAAGAGGAGTACCTGAGGGTAACTCTGAGTTACCTGAAGGCTGTGGTGTGAGCGAGCCGTCGACAGGAGCAAGTAATTGGTATTGATCTTGGACCAGAGATTGGTCAACATTCTCATGACGAGGTTTTTGAGTGTAAACCTTGTTGATCTGCCTATTAGGAGGTGGTAGGCTTTGGTTAATGCTTAAGTCTAGATCTGTATCTATAGTTAGACTCAGGCCGATCATAGTATCGGGTACACTGTTGTTAGATCCCTTACTCTCCCCCTCTCGACCAACTCGGTCCAAGGGATGGGTGACAACAACCTCAAGATGATCATGAAATGTAACTGAAGATGCCTTGGACTGTGCATCGGAGAGAGTAAAATAGGGTTCTGTTTCTCGGAATGTCACATCCAAGCTTTCCAGCATCCTTTTTTTCATAGGGTCATAACATCTATACCCTTTTTTTCCCACTGGAGTACCCAACAAACACACATTTGTGGGCCTTCGCATCAAGTTTGCTAATACCTGGACTTGTGTTATGAACAAAACACACACAACCAAACTTTTTTGGAGGTACCTTGAATGAGGTGGTCCTGGTGAGCATTTCGAGTGGTGTACTGAAGTCCACCACTCTCAAAGGCATTATGTTGATCAAATATGTAGCAGTCTGCGCTGCTTCTCTCCAAAGGTACCTCGAAACATTCATGGCAAAGAGGAGGCACCTCGTCACTTCCAAGATGTGCTTGTTCTTCCTTTCTGCAACACCATTTTGTTTAGGTGTATTCACACATGTAGTTTGATGTACAATACCATTACCTCTTAAGAAGTCTTGTATTGCCCTGTTGGTGTATTATGTGCCATTATCCGAGCGTAACACCTTCATTTTTTTCTCAAATTGGGTTTCCACCATCTTGTGAAAAGTCTTGAAGTACTCCAAAACTCCCTCTTTACTCTTCAACAGGTACAACCAAGTCATCCGGCTATAACAATCAATAAATGTGACAAACCACTGTGAACCAGATAGAGCAGTAACTCTCGAGGGCCCCCAAACATCAGAATGAACAATATCAAAGTAAGAAAAACTTCTATTACCAAAAGAGGGATATATTGTTCTGGTGTGCTTAGCAAACTCACAAGCATCACATACTAGTTTAGTCTTGCTACACTTAGAGTATAGCTTGGGATATAACCTTCCAAGCACAATAAAAGATATATGCCCTAAACGGCTATGTAACAAAAACATCTCCAACTCTGGAGTCTCTGCCAAACAGGCTCTTGGGTCCAAAACCTCCCCTCCTTGCTTGAGTCAGTACAAGCCTTCACTCCTCTTGCCAATACCAATCACTCTTCCTGTCTTCAACTCCTGCAACACAACATGAGTAGGAGACAGAGAAACAATAGAGTTAAGATCATCTACCAATTGACTAACTGATAGGAGGTTATTGGTGAAGTTAGGTACATGAAAGACTGACGATAGTTGGAGGTCTGGGGTACATGTTACATCCCCAACTCCTGCTATCGAACATAGCGAGCCATCGGGTGTTTATACCTTTTCTCTCCCAGATATAGGCTTATAGGTTTTGAACATTGTGGGGTCAGGGGTCATATGCTTAGATGCCCCAGAGTCTACAATCCAGGACCGATCAAGGCTAGACTCGGCTATTAGAGCTTTTATAATAGTGCCAACAGGTCTAACTACAGTGGTAAGAAGAGAGGAAAGAATGTAATTGTCAGTTCCAGATGGAGCAGAAATAGGTGAGGCACTGCTAGTTAAGGTAGTGGACAAAAGTCGAGCTACAAGCTGAGTCACTAGTAGAGTCACTATATCATCAGTGCCTAAACCTAGCACACTTGTGCTGTCAGCCACATGTGCCTTTTGGTATCCTCCACCACGTCCTAGTCCACGACCTCTACCTTGTCCTCTGCCACGACTACCATCACGATCTCGATCTCTAGCTAGTCTTCCATGTAAGTCCCAACAAGTCTCCCTGGTGTGATTATTTCTATGATAGTGATCACAGACTTTGTCACCCTGGGAGGACACTGTGTGTGGTTGGCTCAACATAGCTGAACCCTCCTACACTGGCAAGGATATCATTTTCTTCCTCATACTTTCCTCTTGAACCACTACTGCAAAGGCATCACGAAGAGCAGGTAGAGGATTCATCTGCCAAAAACTCTGTCGGGTCTACTCGAACTCAGAGTTGAGGCCAGCAAGAAAGCAAAAGGTCCTTCTTTTTCCTAACTATTTTGTAAAGGCTAGTGCATCTACTGAGCATGTCATCACTAAAGGATCAAAGAAATTCATTTGCTCCCACACATTGTTTAATTCTGAGAAATACTCAGTCACACTCATTTCTCCCTGTACCAGACTGTCTGACTTAGACTGGAGGTGATAGATCTGCCCATGGTTACCTTTTTGCGAGTACATCTCGGCTGCCCGATCCCACACTTGTCGAGCAGTGTTCAACATCATAAACTGACTTTGCAGTCTACCCTCAATCGAATTGACTAGCCATGACATAACCTGGCCATCGTCTACCTCCCACTTCTGAAACTCAGGTTTTTCCTCTACCTTCTCATGTCCCACAGCTACTGGTTTCTTTGATGTACCGGTAACATATCCAGTTAGTCTCTGGCCTTTCAAGTGCATAAGCATTTGCCTTGACCACAATAGATAGTTCTCAACCACATTCAATCTCACTGAGATGACCTGAGACGATTTAGAGAAGTTTCTGTCTTCTGCCATTTCTTCTCTCTTTTCTTTTCTTTCTTTTTATTTTTTATTTTTTTATTTTTTTTAGAATTTAGAAATGAGTAACGATGTTCATATGAGTAATGAGAGGAAACAACTCACACGAAGGAGATCACGCGACTCACGCAAAGGGAAACGGCAGTGCTCACGCGAAGGAGAAAGCGGGCGCTGGAACTCCGTGAGGCTCACGCGCTCGAACTCCCGACAACGACGGACAGTGCTGGAACTCCTGACAATGGCGGACACACAACAACAGCGAACGCTCACGCGACACACGCAACGGAGAGAAATTTCTCCCGCTCTGATACCATGAAGTTTTCAATGTTAAGAAAATGGGGATCTTTTCATTAATCGATAATCTGTCTAGGTATACAAGTTAATCTTACACTTTAGTCCCTATAACTATTATATTCACACTTTTACCTAAATATCCTTATATTAACAATACAATATTCAACAGTTCTAAAGCATGGTTCCCATTTCCCAGCTTTTTGCACTACCTTCCCCTATTCTGGAAACAACTTTTGGATCACACTCAGCAATAACAGTATCCTGTATGTGCTTATCAAATGCTTATCATTGCTGGGTAGATGTTCTTTTGATCCCTCAATGAAAGGATTTGTTTGCCTCTCCTCACAGATCAGGATGAATTCAAGTTTTTTGACACTTGACAGGGCAATTTCACCATTCCATATGGAGACAATTGCACCATTACTTATTAAAATTATCACGTAACGAAATAGTAGCGGGCGAATAACAAATAATACTAATTTAATAATTAATTTTATTATATTTTATAAATAGATTATCAAAACTTATTCATTTTATATATATGTAATCACATTACTAATACAAAAAATAAAAAAATAAATATACAATCAATTTTAACTAAATTATTTTTAATGAAGTAAATTAAAAAATATGAATCTCTCTTCAGACAAATTCAATTATTTAACTAAATAATAAGGCATGCAAATCAAAGTAATATTTAATATTATTTTAAAACAAAAAATATACACTAAATAACAAAAGTACATCACTAATTATTACTCAAACATTAATTATCATATGAAATATCACACAAGTAAATTTCTCCATTACTAATTATGCTCAAACTTTATCACATAAATTTATTTATATAATTATCTATTTGGGTAACTGCTATGAAATAACTTTTATCTGTATCCTTATCTGTTTAGCTAACAAAATTATTATTTTTATCCATGTTCATATCCAATAAGATAACAAAAAATTCTTATTCATAGCAGTCTTATTGAATATAATACGAATTGAATAAACAGTTAAAATGATATCATTGCACCCCCCTAAATACAAGCAACAAATTAGAAATTATACGCACGTCACATGCCACTTGGGATCGAACCAAGAATCTCTTGATCGAAATAGATTGCTTAACAAAAATACTACGCATGACAGCTAAATAGGCGATTTCAATTAATTAGTTGGGCACTATTCTATTATGGGACTACATATATTATCGGGATTAAGTCGGTGAAACTTGTAGTATTTCACTGTGTGTGTATATATATTTAAATAATAAAAAGTGATATACACTACTGATTTTATTGATAAACGAAACCTACAAAATTATCAGATCATGATACCAAACAGTTGGTACCAGTTTGTCAAAACATAAAGAAATAGCATAAGAAACACAAACTAAAACATCAACAAACACAAACCTAATCCATCATATTAGCTATATCTACTTACTCCTATACCATAAGAACTATCAAAAATCACCATATACGAGAAGAGTATAGCTACGGTGCTATGGATTGTATAGAGGACTACGGTGCTAGGGCTTAATATTAAAAGTTTTTAAAATTCTAACGGTCGATCCGAACCGTTCATCTTATTCTCCATATTAATTGTTTGGAGACCAAATTTTACATTTTTTGGAAAAAAATTACTATTTTTTTAGATAGATAAAAAATCAAGAAGACATAAATTCAAATTGAGCTAAAACGTTATAACGTTTTCTCAAACATTTATAATGTTTTAAGTCAAAAGCTCATTTTGGAGCTGTCTCTATAAATAGACATTTGGACTTCTCCCCAAAGGCATCCCAGTCGATCCTAACATTTCAAAAAGAGATTTTTCTGTGAGCTTGGTTCCTCCATTGTTAATTGAGCTTAAAACTTCAATATCTCTCAAACAACCTTAAACCACTTCACTAATCTTGAGTTATATTAGGTTAGAGTGAGATTTAGAGTGTTTCTTTTGATATTCTAAACTTGAGACCTTGTTCTCTCTTTGAGTTGGCCGTGTGACTTTCCGAAGGTTTTGTAAGAGCTCACCGGTTCACAAGTTGTAATCATTTCTCGTTGGGTATAGAAAGGCACACTTAGAAGAGGTTGCGAAACTCCGGAGACGTAGGCCTTTGATTTGCCGAACTCCGTTATCACCCCGCGTCTCAAATTTCTCTAAACTCATCTATTTACTTTTAATTGCGATTATTTTCAATTTTTAGAGCAATTAGTGGTACACTTAGTATAATAATTATGCCACTAGGTACATTCCTTAATTGGATATGTTTTAATTTAACTTTTTTATGTACATAGTAGCCTACGTATTTTTAATTGTATGTGTGAACTTAATTATGATAACAATGAGCATTTATTGATTATGAACTAATTGGTACTTTAATTAATCTTAGTAACAATGAGTATTTTTAATCTTGCTACTTAATTCAATCTTGATTATGAGCTTATGATAACAATGAATATTTATTGTTTTTAATTTAGCTAGCTAGTAATATTTTAATCTTGATACTTTAATTATGAACCTTTTATATATGTTATGACACAAAAATTTTAGGAGCCCGTACGTTAATCCTTATTATTTAATTATATATTATTGAGTTGGTATTATATATGTATATTATTAAATAATTATCTCATTATATATAATTGATGAGTATAGCTCCAAATTAAATTAATGACACATGCAATACATCACAAGGAATACAGTTGAGAATATCGCCATCCGTTCAACAAGGAACGCAATTGGTACTGATCAAACTAATGCTGATGGCTCATCTACATCACCGATGGTAAAGATCACCACATCTACACCATCTATTTAACAGCCCAACCAATGTTAAAGATTCAATCAAAATCAACGGTTCGTTAAAAATTAATTGATGGCAAAGATGGGGCATCAGCGCTATCGGTTTTTTGAACGCCAACTGATGGTACAAAGTTTGACATAATTACAGCGCTGCCACTCGTGACGAACGCCATCTGTGCGGAAACACATCCAATGGTAAAGGGGCAATGGAAAAAATATTTTTTGTAGTAGTGTCAGCACCAGTGCCCATCGACATAATTGAAGAATTAAATGTGCTATCACAAGGGTATGGCAGACGAGGTGGTGACATCAAGGTTATTTTTCTTAATTTATACATATAGAAACCTGTGCTTTGGCAACAAAAGCACAAGTTTGTCACAATAATTTAATTAAATGATTCCATCAAATTTACTATAGCTTGGATGAAATATGAGCTTTGCCAGAAGCTGGAGTATAAAATGATTTCTAATTTAGAACATCTATGTACAGTAGTCTTTTTTTTTTTTTTTGATGAAATGGCAAAGGCTGCTAATATTTTATTGAATTAAAAATATTTACAAGTATTCAGTAATGTCAGAGATCCATACACTCTAACCATTACTCTTCATACATTTCCACTTAGCAGTTTGCTAACCATAATCTACCTAATTTAGTAGCTCAAATTTGCTATGAATTCTGGGGCAACTTTCAAATCATGAAAAATACAGTTATTACGCTGTAACCATATGAACCAGCATGTGCATACGAAAATAACTGCACCTATTTGCCTGATTTTTCTTCCTCTAGATGACAGGGCCTTCATAGATTTAGTCCACGTATTAGGTAAGTCACCCTCTACATGATCCAGCATATATCCACTCGAAGAGGCTGCCGCTATCAAAACTCTTTGTGCAAATGGACAAGTGAACAACAGGTGGTAAGCTGTTTCTTGATTGTAGTTTGTGCATAATACACAGCTAGTGGGGCAGGTTATGTGGGGCCTTTGTAGCATATCCCTTGTGAGAATGCGATCTTAGAGCAACAGATAGCAAAAAATCTTCACTTTGTGCGGAATTTTCATACACCAAATTTCTGGATATGGCCATCTAGCTTTTTCCTCGGACTTGAATTTGATGTAAAAAGAGTTTGATGAGTACATTCCTGTATTTCCCCAGTTCCACCTTAGCATATTCCCTTGCCTAGATACTGATTGACTGAAATTTGGTAGAATTTTCAGCACTCTTCCAGAAAAAAGAGCCACCTGTGTTCCATCTTCTTACACCTCGCACTGATTTAGTTCTGATTTTGATTATCATTTCGGACCAAATTGCCCCCTAGTCGGAATTAGGACGCCACCACCATCTTAGGAGCAGTGCCATGTTATGTAATTCCAAGTCAATTAGGCCCAGTTCACCCCAATTTCTTAGTGTGCATAGTGAATCCCAGTTGATCAAGGAAATTACTCGCTTTGCCCCTTCTTTCTTACCCTAGAGAAACAATCGTCTGATAAAATCTATCCTCTTGATGACCCAACACGGTAATTTGAAGCACGCCATGTAGTAAATGGGTAAAGCTAAAAGCCCGACCTTGTCAATTGAACCCGACCACCTCGGGACAGTAGTTTACCTTGCTACCCTTGCAGCCTATGCTCAAATTTCTCGATTAGAAGGAGATAATCAGATCGAGTTAGGGCTGTTATGGTAAGTGGCATACCCAGATAGTTGATAGGCAGTGATTCCCTCTTGCATCCAAGAACTGTCATTGCCTCAGTTATCTGCTCTTCTTGCAAATTAAAAAGAATTATTGCATTTTTGAAAAAATTAATTTCTAGGCCTGAAATAGCAGAGAATGATCTCAGCAGCAGCTTGAAGGATACTAATGATTGCTGATATGCCCTTGAGATGAATATTGAGTCATCCGCGTATTGGAGAGATATGAGCGACTCATCAATTCTTGCAGAAATCGCTGTTGTCAGTAGGTCATTTAGGACCCTAACCATTTGCTGCATGACATCCGCAGCTAGAATAAAAGGCATAGGGGAGATATGATCTCCCTGCCGTAAACCCCGTTTGTGCCTAAAGTAATAAAAACAGTCTCCATTTATATAAATTTTAGTGGAGGCTGATTCCAATAAGGACTGAATTCAGCATATCCATCGATGCGGTAATCCTCTAGCGTGCATTACCTCGTAAATGAACTGTCAATCCAATGAATCAAATGCCTTGCTAAAGTCGATCTTTGTAAGAATTATTGGTTTCTTAGCATGAGCCACATGGTGGAGAAGCTCCCGTGTTCCTATGAAGTTTTCAAAGATAAACCTCCCTTTCGGAAATGTCGACTGGTGAACAGAAACAAGATCTGATAAGGATCCGCTAAGTCGGTTGGAGAGGACCTTTGACAGAAGTTTAGGGATTAGGTTTATTATGCTGACCGGACGGTAATCTTTAACCGTATTAGACTCATTTGTCTTTGGCAACATGATTATCTTAGCCCTGTTGTGCTCACTGAGATCTAGCTCTCATTCATAAAATTGCTCAAAAATGCACATGATATCTGTTTTGAGTATGTCCCAGTATTTTCCTAGGAATTCGTTGCCGTCTAGGCCTAAAGCCCGGTTTGATGCCAGGCCTTTTACGGCCTATTAAACTTCTTTTTCTGTGAATCGGGCCGCCAAATGTGACAGGTCCAACCGCACTGGGTATAATTTTTTGCATCAAAGGTGGTTGTCTGGACCGTCGAACCCATTAATTTTTGCATATGATCATGAAAAGCTGCATTTATTTCCACCGTTGAGTTGAGGGTACTGTCATTGTGTTGTAGATTGGTAACCAGGTTTTTGGCAGCGCGCGAGGATGCAAATTTATGAAAGAAGCTAGTATTCTCATCCCCTTCCCACAACCAGTGACATCTAGATCATTGTAACCATCTTTTCTCTTGTACATTTACAAGCTCGAACACCCTTTCCCTAAGCACTTGCCTTCTTTTGAACTCCTCCTGTAGCAATTGCCTATGTTCCTCTAACCTGTCATATAATAGGATTGCATCCTTGCATAACGAGATATGTTCATCTAGTTTCCCAAATTTTCTTTTCTGCCATAGCAATAGATCTTTATATAGGGCCTCAGTTTTCATATAAAACCCCATTAGTCCAATAACATCACCCAGATTCGTACTCTCCCAAATTCGTGCAACCTTCTCCCTCACCTTTGGGTATGCTAGCCAAAAGTTCTCCCATCTCGGCTCTCGCTTGACTACCCCCCCTTTGATTGCATGATAACAAAAGTGGATAGTGATCCGAAACCACCATCTCTAGTGCTCTCAATGTGATTAACAGAAACTTCAGAGCCCATCCCAGAGTGAGGAAGACTCTATCTATTTTTGAGAAATTTGGGTCGGGTCTTTTACTGCACCATGTGTAGGCTCTGTTTTGCAACGACACCTCTTCTATCTTAAGCTCGCTAATCAAATCATTAAAAGAATTCATTAGCGACAAATCTCTCAAAATCCTGGGTCTGTCCGTCATCCATCTGGTAAGGTTGAAATCGTCTGAAAGTATCCATGGGTGGTGCACCAATTTTGCCAATTGCCTGAGCTCGTCCATGAACGATCTTTTTACACTCCTATCATCAATACTCGGCCCATAAACAGATGTAATTAAGAAGGTCCCCCCTGTAGCCTCCTGCCTCAACAGAGTCAAAATGGTATGGGATGTTGTCCATGAATTAATGAGTGTATAGTTGCGCTTCCAAGAAATTACAATTTCACCCCTTGTTCCTACAGCCAATAAGGCTACACATCTCCTCTAAAAAAAACTAGGTAAGGCCTTCGCATGAATTACAGGATCATCCGAGCTCCACTTTGTTTCTTGGAGGCAGTAAATATCGCACCTAGAATTTTTAATCGCTTTTTTAACCACATTGCACTTCTCATCCCCTCCTAGACATCTCGTGTTCCAATTCAATATCTTAATTTTTAGCAAATCCATTAAATAATTGAGCAACCTTCTGACTACTTTCTTGGTTTATTCAACCCTCATAACTCCATATTGGAGTCACTCTCATCAGTCGCATCTGTTGTCCGCGTTTCTGGAAAAGTAGAACTCTCCATTAACCTTTGTTGGTTATCTCGTATTAATTCCCTTTGTACTACTTCTGGGAGCAAGCCCCAACCCTTAGCCAATTGGGCCCCGTAAGAACAAGAGACTTTAATCTCATAGTAACCTTCCAGACCCAATTTAATTTCCGTATTTTGCTCTACCTGACCCAATTTCAGAGGGCCACCCTAAAAGAATTAAATAATTTTGACGATCAATATGTGTACGATTTGGAAAACTGATCACGAATAATTAAGCAGGTGCGGCCATGAATTGAAAAATGGTGCAAGTGTAGACATAATTAGACAATGGTTTATTCAAATTGGAATCCACATCAAAATATTTACTTGGGGGTTAATTAGTTACGAAATTTTTGGCTCTAAATTGTTACTGGTAAAGAGTTGTTACTCTAAATAAGCTATGATCTAGGTTGAAAACACTTTTCATTTTGTTTAATATATCTAAATCACCACCTGACTTTTAAAAAAAATCTTTTTTCGATAAGCATATGGAATTTCACTTGAATAAGATTCTGATCTTGTGGATCATATAATTTCAGTTGGCTTTTGCATTAACTGGATTGATAATATGGAGTTGAATTGTATTCCGTGTATTGATTAATTTAATCGATCAGATTAATAGACTAGTATACGGTGCCCGATTCTAGTCTGCTCCCTTTAAATTGCATTTTTTTAGTAAACTAGATGTGATTATTGTTCATCTTCATTTTTAGAGTTTCACCAATCTCTGGACCAGTGCACAGTACCTGCCAATGACTCAAGCAGCCAAAAAAAAATCCAAAAAAATAAGTAGATAGAAAAGTGTGAGTTGTATTAACTATTCAGGACCATACATCCATCGGAATTGGACGGGTCCACCAAATCTCGCCTCGTGTGGAAGATGAACTACAAGGTGTTCCATAGCGTCAAAAAAGGCTGGCAGAGAGATTTTCTCGAGTTTGCACATAGTAACAATAATATTGTTCTCTAACTTGTTCAGCTTAGCTATATCCAACTATTTGGCATATATCTCCCTACAGAAGATTGAAACCTCATTCAATGCCTCCCTTACGGCCTCCGGAACAAAGTCGCGAAAAGCAACGGGCATGAGGCGCTCGACAAAGACATGAACATCGTGGCTTTTCAATCCCGTGATTGTTATCTCAATCAAATTTAAGCATCTAGACCAATTATTTGCGTACCAATCGGGAAACTTGACTTCGTCCTTAAGTCAGATCAACACTTTCTCTATGTTGGCGGTGCTTAAAGCATAACTTGCTTTTGGTTTTTCCAATTTCGATCCAGGAGTAAGATGGAGTTTGGAGTGTTTGCAATAAATATTCAAGTCTAAATGGGATTCGGACATTGTCTTTCGTTTTCTTTTAAAGTCGAAAACCGTGTTCATGATATTATTCCCAAAAAAAATTTCAATGTGTATCAGAACTAGGTTACGTCGAAGATCCAAGTTTAACCAATAAGGTAAATCAAAGAAAATACTTTTCTTTTGTCAATTATGGGTGATTCCATATCCACGAATTTGGATGAGTTTGTTATTTTTGCCCCATTTGATGTCACCTATACCATTACCGATCAGCTTCACCTCCTTCCCTGATAACTGCTTTGGTGGTGGATCGAATTCTTTTCGGTCCTTAAAGAACTTATTCTTTTGACCCCGAAAATGATGGTGAGAATGCAAGAAACAGCGTGTACAGTCAAACCAAACTACCTTACGGCCATGTTTTAAATAAAATGACTTTGTATCTGCTCCGCAATATGGACAAGCAAGTTTGCCCTTGGTGCACTAGCCACTTAAGTCTCCATATGCGAAAAAGTCACTAATTGTCCATAACAAGGCCACCTTTATTTTGAAATTCGTCTTAGTTAAGCAATCGTATGTATCTAACTCATCGTTCCAAAGGACCATTAATTCATCGATCAACGGCTGAAAAAAATATGTCGATGTCCCGACCTGGATGTTTGGGTCCGGGAATAACGAGAGATAAGAACATGCTATTTTTTTTTCAACACCTTATCCAGAGGTAAATTGTATAGGAAAACATGCACAGTCCAGCAATTGTAAGGGGCCGAATTGCTCGAGTACGGCTGAAATCCATCGAAGGACATGCCGAGAAAATAATTCCGAGGATCTTTAGCAAATTCAAAATATTTGGTGTTAAAGCTTTTGCATTCATTCCCATCAGCTGGGTGCACCATAACTCCATTTTGTGTGCGGGGCTTTGCATGCCATCGCATTAACTCTGTGGTATCTTTTGTCAGGTAAATCCTTTGTAACCTTGGACCTATTGGTAGGTATCTCAGAGATTTTCGCGCGACAGGATTTCCTTTGTAGCTTTATTTTTGTTATTTATATCTTGGCTCGTCACAAACATCACATTTATACTTCTTTTCATTATCGTTGTAATAGAGCATGCAGTTGTTCGGGCATGCATGAATTTGTTGGGCTTCAAGTCCCAATCCTCGGACCAACCTTTTGGCTGTGTAAAAAGTTGCTGGCAATTTATCATCTCTATGAAGCATAGCCTTTATCAACTTCAACCACCGATCAAAGTTGTGCTCACTCATATGACACGTCGTTTTTAATTTCAATCATTCTGTTATGGATTGTAAAACATTAAAATTGGTCTCTTGTGGTCCCATGACATCCCATAAAGCCTGTTTTGATGCCTTGAGCATGTCAAAAAATGCCTGTGCTGATACATTATGGGGTTCCTCCACACTATCACTTTCCCTATCTACATCTAGAATCTGGTTATCATGTAACATATCACCATTAAATTGAGACTAGAATGGGTTGGAGAGGTGGCTTGAACCGGCTCCGCAAAATACTGGGAACTATGCTCTGCAATTTCCTCCGCAGTATAAGGTTCTCCATTGATAAACCACCTTTCATAACCTGTGCGAAACTCGTATTTTAGCAGGTGCTCACTCATATCATTGTAAACTAAATACTTTGTGTTGTCACATTGCCTACATGGGCAAAGAATGTATGCACAGCCATGGTACTCTGTGAAAGCCCTCGGATCAGAGAATGCATGATTAAGGAATTGTCTAACACCACCGACAAATTATAACATAGTTCTGATTTTCATACATCCATGATCGATCTGTCGCCATTGGGAGACTCAGTAAACCTGAAAGAATTAAATAATTTGGACGATCTATATGTGTACGATTTGAGACACTGGTCATAAATAATTAAGCAGGTGCGGCCATGAATTGAAAAAACATGCAAGTGTAGACATAATTAGAAAATAATTTATTCAAATTGGAATTCAAATCAAAATATTTACTTAGGGGTTAATTAGTCACGAAATTTTTGGCTCTAAATTGTTACTGGTAAAGAGTTGTTACTCTAAATAAGCTATGAGCTAGGTTGGAAACACTTTTCATTTTGTTTAATATATCTAAATCACCACCTGACCTTAAAAAAAAAGTCTTTTCCGACAAGCATATACAATTTCACTTGAATATGATTCTGATCGTGTGGATCATATAATTTCGGTTGGCTTTTGCATTAACTGAATTGATAATATGGAGTTGAATTGTATTCCATGTATTGATTAATTTAATCGATCAGATTAATAGACTAGTATACAGTGCCCGATTCTAGTCTACTCCCTTTAAATTGCATTTTTTTAGTATACTAGATGTGATTATTGTTCGTCTTCATTTTTAGAGTTTCACCAATTTCTGGGCCAGTGCACAGTACCTGCCAATGACTCAAGCAGCCAAAAAAAAATCCAAAAAAATAAGTAGATAGAAAAGTGTGAGTTGTACTAACCATTCAGGACCATACATCCATCGGAATTGGACGGGTCCACCAAATCTCCCCTCGTGTGCAAGATGAACTACAAGGTGTTCCATAACGTCAAAAGAGGCTGGTGGAGAGATTTTCTCGAGTTTGCACATAGTAACAATAATATTGTTCTCTAACTTGTTCAGCTTAGCTATATCCAACTGTTTTGCACATATCTCCCTATAGAAGATTGAAACCTCATTCAATGCCTCCCATACGGCCTCCGGAACAAAGTCGCGAAAAGCAACGGGCATGAGGCGTTCGACAAAGACATGAACATCATGGCTTTTCAATCCCGTGATTGTTATCTCAATCAAATTTAAGCATCTAAACCAATTATTTGCGTACCAATCAGAAAACTTGACTTCGTCCTTAAGCCAGATCAACACTTTCTCTTTGTTGGTGGTGCTTAAAGCATAACTTGCTTTTGATTTTTCCAATTTCGATTCAGGAGTAAGATGGAGTTTGGAGCGTTTGCAATAAATATGCAAGTCTAAATGGGATTCGGACATTGTCTTTCATTTTATTTTAAAGTCAAAAACCGTGTTCATGATATTATCCCCAAATTTTTTTTCAATGTGTATCAGAACTAGGTTACGTCGAAGATCCAAGTTTAACCAATAAGGTAAATCAAAGAAAATACTTTTCTTTTGCCAATTATGGGTGATTCCATATCCACAAATTTGGTCGAGTTTGTTGTTTTTGCCCCCATTTGATGTCACCTATACCATTACCGATCAGCTTCACCTCCTCCCCTGATAACTGCTTCGGTGGTGGATCGAATTATTTTCGGTCCTTAAAGAACTTATTCTTTCACTACAACAGAAATACTCTTCTGCGACCGGCCAAATGGGTCGCAAATGGGTGAAGCGCCGGTCCCAGATAACCAAAATGGGTCACAGAAGACCCGGTCGCAGTTGTTTCGTCACTGATGACTGCCCTGCTGACGTCACTAGTCTCTGAAGGGTATGACGCCGGTCGCAGATGACATCTTCAGCGACCGACTATATTCGTCACGAATGCAACACGCTGACGTGGCTTAGAGACTTATCAGAGACCAACTGCGCGGTCACAGAAGGGTTCCAAATCGGTCGCAGAAGGTTATTTTTATTTTTTTGATATATTTTTTTTCTCAATTGATACAAATCGTTGAAGTCGATCATTCTCTTACAATCATTCTCTTACAATCGTTCTCTTACAATCATTCTCTTACAATCATTCTTCATGCATTTTTTTGATATATTTTTTTTGATAGCCTAATAGCCAATCATTCTCTTACAATCGTTGAAGTCGATGCAGTTTATGTAAAACCCTTTGCTACCGAAACAATATTGATAACCCCCGGTCAGACCACAAATTTCCTTCTTACAGCACACACACAATACACATAACAGAAAACAAACAATTAGTGAAATCACATATCATCAGAAATTAACCAGTTTATACGCTATCCAAATTTATAATACATCATGAAAGAAAATCTTTAACAATTTACGATCGAGGAAAATAGGTTTTATACAAAACTATCATGATATGTTAATTCCTATACAACAATTGCAAATGTCTTCTACATCCTGGAAATTCCTATACATACCTCCTAATATGAAGTATATTAACAATATGTATTCCAATGATACATAGCACTGCCAAGACACTGTCAAGTCTATTGAAATCTCCTTTATCCACACAAAAAGTGAAAGTGTCAAATTCATTAAGAAGAAAAAAAATCAGAAGGCAGATTAATTACCGGGGAGTGATCCTTCAGGCCAAGAGACAAAACCAGTGGCCTAGTTGAACCACAGCTACTTTTTATACAAAAAAGACAACTTTTGTTTAGTATTTACCAAAACAATGTACAGTTTCTTTTTCTTTCTGCAAACAACAATTAAAATAAACCCCCACTGATAAAAATTATAAATTAAATTTAACCAAAAGAGCCTAGACCACCCAGATTCTTCTTATTGACCAAATCAATCACTTCATGTCATCATCAACCATAACAAACCAACACAAACTTAATGCCTGACCTAAATCATTTTTTTATTTCAGTCTCATTTGGTCTTGGGGAGTAACAGTGTCCTTGTAAATTTAGGCAAAAATATCAACATATATAAGAATAAATATATCTATTCCTTGGTACTAATCTCAATAATAAATATTTATTATCTCCTAAAATATTAAAATGTAGGCAGTCATCACGATAATTGACAAAGAGCGAATAATGTTGGTTTTTGCATGATTTTGACACTGCAAGAACCAAAACAAAGTTCGTACCTTATATTCTCAATCAATTGATGACCACATGCCGCTAGAGAAGGCTGCATTAATATTATTAAATTCAAGATCACCATTTTGCTCAAAAAGTAGAAACGTGATACTACCAAAATGTTGGCTCTGTTGATACACCTTCCTCTTTTCTAACAAAATTTTAAAACCAAAAAGTCAAATCTGTAGAATATGTTGCTAGAAGGACTACCATTACTTGCAGTTATTGGCATACAGATCAACCAGCATAGTATTCATCATGCAGTCAAAATTGTGGATGTGCTTTATTGAACAAAATAGTGAGTCTACTTAGATAGAAGCAAAAATAGCTTATACCTGGCATGAAATATGGTCCCCATACATCCAATTTGGGTCACCATAACCTACAGTTTCAAATCTCACTTAAAAATATGTATGGATTTTAAACCACACAATATAGAATTAAAGAGTACACAACAGCAACTAACCAGAAACTCTTTTAGATGGGCTGTGCAAGAATAGTGAAATTGAGAAGGCAATGAATTTTCTACACGACAAGCTTTCCCGGCTTGTTTGCCTACAAAATAGCCAAAAAGGTCAAATTGCTAATACAAAATCAGAATTAAAATTTGCAATTGACAGTTAAATGGTGTGGTAAATTGTGCCACCAGTGATGTCTCTTTGACAATTTTGAAAAAAGAGAATAAAAACATAAATAGTACATGAAATATACCCTGGAATCCAGAATTATCAAAATATAAAAATGTATAAAAATCACTTTTTCTTGATGAGAAAATACTGATCAAGAACTTCTGGATTTGCAATCAATTTGGTTAATTAATATTGAAAAAAAATAGTCATCAAAATTTTATAATCATCTACAAACATGTATAGCAAACAACAAATGATGTAGATAAGTAGATTGAGTTTAATAATTTAGCAAACAGAAATTGCACAAAAAGTACATGTAAGGGATTTTTAAAATGATACTGGTACAGAGGTTTGTTTCCCTTGTTTATTTGCCTTGTTATGGTAATGAAACTGTTCTGATACATAGTGGTAACAGTAAAACCTAAAACTGGTACAGAGGTTTGTTAACAGAAAAACCTAAAACTCTTAACAGCAAACTTAAAATTGCTAATAGCAAAACCTAAAATTTGATTCATTACAGAGGATTAGGCGGAGAGGATTGGAAAACCTAAAAGATTGGAACTAAGAAATTGAAGGGAATATTAACCTGAATTTAAAGGGAATATTAACCTGAAATTGAAGGGAATATTAGCCAGAGAGGATTAGGCGGAGCTGTGCTCGGTTCTCAGAGGATTAGGCGGAGGTGTTCTCGGTTCGTAGTTCACCAAGACAGCAAGGCAGCGGAGCTGTGCTTTGATGAGACGGCCGAGGTGTGCTCGATACTGATCGACAGCAGTTCGCCGAGAGAAGGGGCTAATCGACGATCAGCTTCTATTTTGGCAGAAAGAAGGGGCTGTGCTCAACACTGTGAGGCGAGAGAAGGGTTTTTTTTTCAGTAAGTTTTTCTTTTCTTTTTTGGTTTAGGGTTAGAGAAAACGCAGGAGGAGAAGAGAACGACAGAGGGGGACGGGCATTATTTTAGAGGAACCCTTCTGCGACCGGGACAAATCGGTTCCAGAAGGATAAGGCGTCGGTCGCAGAAGAATTTCGTCTCCGATGCTTTTAAATTTTTTTTTTTTGGGAGTCTTCAGCGACAGGCAATCGGATCGGTCGCTAAAAATGGTCGCAGATGACTAATTTTGCTGTAGTGTTTTGACCCCAAAAATGATGGTGAGAAGGCAAGAAACAGCGTGTACAGTCAAACCAAACTACCTTACGGCCATGTTTTAAATAAAATTACTTTGTATCTGCTCCGCAATATGGACAAGCAAGTTTGCCCTTGGTGCACCAGCCACTTAAGTCTCCATATGCGAAGAAGTCACTAATTGTCCATAACAAGGCCACCTTCATTTTGAAATTCATCTTAGTTGAGCAATCGTACGTATCTAACTCATCATTCCAAAGGACCATTAATTCATCGATCAACGGCTGAAAAAAATATGTCGATGTCCCGACCTGGATGTTTGGGTCCGGGAATAACGAGAGATAAGAACATGCTATTTTTTTTTCAACACCTTATCCAGAGGTAAATTGTATAGAAAAATATGCACAGTCCAGCAACTGTAAGGGGCCGAATTGCTCGAGTACGGCTGAAATCCATCGAAGGACATGCCGAAAAAATAATTTTGAGGATCTTTAGCAAATTCAAAATATTTGGTGTTAAAGTTTTGCATTCATTCCCATCAGTGCACCATAACTCCATTTTGTGTGCGGGGCTTTGCATGCCATCGCATTAACTCTGTGGTATCTTTTGTCAGGTACATCCTTTGTAACCTTGGACCTATTGGTAGGTATTTCAGAGATTTTCGCGCGACAGGCTTTCCTTTGTATCCTGGTTTTTATTTTTTATATCTTGGCTTGTCGCAAACATTATATTTATCTTTCTTTTCATTATCCTTGTAATAGAGCATGCAGTTATTCGGGCATGCATCAATTTGTTGGGCCTCAAGCCCCCATCCTCGGACCAACCATTTGACTGCGTAAAAAGTTGTTGGTAATTTATCATCTCTAGGAAGCATAGCCTTGATCAACTTCAACCACCGATCAAAGTTGTGCTCACTCATATGACACGCCGCGTTTAATTCCAAACATTTTGTTATGGCTTGTAGAACATTAAAATTGGTCCCTTGTGGTCCCACAACATTTCATAAAGCCTGTTTTGATGTCTTGAGCACGTCAAAAAATGCATGTGCTGATGCATTAGGGGGTTCCTCCACACTATCACTTTCCCTATTTACATCTAGCATCTAGATATCATGTAACATATCTGCCATTAAATTGAGACTAGAATGGGTTGGAGAGGTGGCTTGAACCGGCTCTGCAAAATACTGGGAACTATGCTCCCCAATTCCCTCCGCAGTATAAGGTTCTCCATTGATAAACCACCTTTCATAACCTGTGCAAAACTCGTATTTCAGCAGGTGCTCACTCACATCATTGTAAACTAAATACTTTGTGTTGTCACATTGCCTACATGGGCAAAGAATGTATGCACAGCCACGGTACTCTGTGAAAGCCCTCAGATCAGAGAATGCATGATTAAAGAATTGTCTCACACCACTGACAAATTATAACATAGTTCTGATTTCCATACATCCATGATCGATCTGTCGCCATTGGGAGACTCAGTAAGCCTGAAAGAATTAAATAATTTGGACGATCAATATGTGTACGATTTGAGACACTGGTCACAAATAATTAAGCAGGTGCGGCCATGAATTGAAAAAACATGCAAGTGTAGACATAATTAGAAAATGATTTATTCAAATTGGAATCCAAATCAAAATATTTACTTAGGGGTTAATTAGTTACGAAATTTTTGGCTCTAAATTGTTACTGGTAAAGAGTTGTTACTCTAAATAAGCTATGAGCTAGGTTGGAAACACTTTTCATTTTGTTTAATATATCTAAATCACCACCTGACCTTAAAAAAAAAGTCTTTTTCCGATAAGCATATAGAATTTCACTTGAATATGATTCTGATCATGTGGATCATATAGTTTCCGTTGGCTTTTGCATTAACTGAATTGATAATATGGAGTTGAATTGTATTCCATGTATTGATTAATTTAATCGGTCAGATTAATAGACTAGTATACAGTGCCCGATTCTAGTCTACTCCCTTTAAATTGCATTTTTTTTAGTATACTAGATGTGATTATTGTTCGTCTTCATTTTTAGAGTTTCACCAATCTCTGGACCAGTGCACAGTACCTGCCAATGACTCAAGCAGCCAAAAAAAAATCCAAAAAAATAAGTAGATAGAAAAGTGTGAGTTGTACTAACCATTCAGGACCATACATCCATCGGAATTGGACGGGTCCACCAAATCTCCCCTCGTGTGCAAGATGAACTACAAGGTGTTCCATAATGTCAAAAAAGGCTGGCGGAGAGATTTTCTCGAGTTTGCACATAGTAACAATAATATTGTTCTCTAACTTGTTCAGCTTAGCTATATCCAACTATTTGGCACATATCTCCCTACAGAAGATTGAAACCTCATTCAATGCCTCCCATACGACCTCCGGAACAAAGTCGCGAAAATCAACGGGCATGAGGCGCTCGACAAAGACATGAACATTGTGGCTTTTCAATCCCGTGATTGTTATCTCAATCAAATTTAAGCATCTAAACCAATTATTTGCGTACCAATCGGGAAACTTGACTTCATCCTTAAGCCAGATCAACACTTTCTCTTTGTTGGCGGTGCTTAAAGCATAACTTGCTTTTTATTTTTCCAATTTTGATTCAGGAGTAAGATGGAGTTTGGAGCGTTTGCAATAAATATGCAAGTCTAAATGGGATTCGGACATTGTCTTTCATTTTCTTTTAAAGTCAAAAACCGTGTTCATGATATTATCCCCAAAAAAAATTTCAATGTGTATCAGAACTAGGTTACGTCGAAGATCCAAGTTTAACCAATAAGGTAAATCAAAGAAAATACTTTTCTTTTGCCAATTATGGGTGATTCCATATCCACAAATTTGGTCGAGTTTGTTGTTTTTGCCCCCATTTGATGTCACCTATACCATTACCGATCAGCTTCACCTCCTCCCTTGATAACTGCTTCGGTGGTGGATCGAATTCTTTTCGGTCCTTAAAGAACTTATTCTTTTGACCCCGAAAATGATGGTGAGAAGGCAAGAAACAGCGTGTGCAGTCAAACCAAACTACCTTACGGTCATGTTTTAAATAAAATGACTTTGTATCTGCTCCGCAATATGGACAAGCAAGTTTGCCCTTGGTGCACCAGCCACTTAAGTCTCCATATGCGAAGAAGTCACTAGTTATCCATAACAAGGCCACCTTCATTTTGAAATTCGTCTTAGTTGAGCAATCGTACGTATTGAACTCATCATTCCAAAGGACCATTAATTCATCGATCAACGGCTGAAAAAAATATGTCGATGTCCCGACCTGGATGTTTGGGTCCGGGAATAACGAGAGTTAAGAACATGCTATTTTTTTTTTCAACACCTTATCCAGAGGTAAATTGTATAGGAAAACATGCACAGTCCAGCAACTGTAAGGGGCCGAATTGTTCGAGTACGGCTGAAATCCATCGAAGGACATGCCGAGAAAATAATTCTGAGGATCTTTAGCAAATTCAAAATATTTGGTGTTAAAGTTTTGCATTCATTCCCATCAGGTGGGTGCACCATAACTCCATTTTGTGTGCGGGGCTTTGCATGCCATCGCATTTAACTCTGCGGTATCTTTTGTCAGGTACATCCTTTGTAACCTTGGATCTATTGGTAGGTATTTCAGAGATTTTCGCGCGACAGGCTTTCCTTTGTATCCTGGTTTTTATTTTTTATATCTTGGCTCGTCGCAAACATTACATTTATCTTTCTTTTCATTATCCTTGTAATAGAGCATGCAGTTATTCAGGCATGCATCAATTTGTTGGGTCTCAAGCCCCCATCCTCGGACCAACCATTTGGCTGCGTAAAAAGTTGCTGGTAATTTATCATCTCTAAGAAGCATAGCCTTGATCAACTTCAACCACCGATCAAAGTTGTGCTCACTCATATGACATGCCGCTTTTAATTCCAAACATTTTGTTATGGCTTGTAGAACATTAAAATTGGTCCCTTGTGGTCCCACGATATTTCATAAAGCCTGTTTTGATGTCTTGAGCATGTCAAAAAATGCTTGTGCTGATGCATTAGGGGGTTCCTCCACACTATCACTTTCCCTATTTACATCTAGCATCTAGATATCATGTAACATATTTGCCATTAAATTGGGACTAGCATGGGTGATGAACCATAATTTGACACACGGTTGAGCCCAAAATTTATTCTAATTATCATATTTTATTGCATTTTATTTATCATTTTGTTCAGTTTTAATTAATGTTAGTCGAGACACAAGATACTGCGCAAGTTGTTAATTACTACAGAATTGGAGCACAAAACCGCATAATTTGCATGTACACAGAAGATCAAGAATACCAAGCTGAATGAAGAAACAAATGGATCTATAATATTTTGGCTATCCGTGCCAATTAATGCATTTTATTTTGTTACCGCATCAAATCTTACCAATTAATCAAATTCAATCATAGCGTTTCTTGCCAATGAATGCTTGGCTGGCATTTACCAATTAATGACCATTGAATGGAAAAAGAGATTTTTTACCAAAGTTTTGGAGGGAGCTGGGGGATGATATATTCGGCTAGGGACGAAAAATTAAGGCATCTGGATTTTTAGTTTTTTTTTTATTTTACATTAGAACATTTTATTTGGGCATTCAGAATATCATTGGAGAGTTAGACCAGAAGCAAACCGAAGGAAGCATAGAGCCGTGTCTGATTTAAGGGAGCTTTTATTCTTCTCTTTTTCTTTTATTTTTCTGATTTTAATGGAATCAAATATGAATTGTGCTATTAAAAGTATGCTTGGCTAAACATTTTATCTAGGGATATGGGAGTAACTTGATACTTTAGTTATGTTAATTTAGTTGTTTGAATTTTATTTGTAGTTTTGATGTTGATTTGTTTATGAATGCTTGAATAGTTTGTTTAGTTATTTCTTGTTTTATTAAGGGATCCGCTAATAATAAATTGAGACCAAAAGGAAAAATTTATATTAGAAGTACTTTTTAAAATAGTGATAGGTATGCAAACAATACTAGGTAAATTTGGTGATGGACCGAAAGGAGAAATTGATTTGCTTGAACAACATAAACAAACTTAAGTACTCAGACCTACGAAAGTAGTCCAAAAGGCCTTTGGGGAAAAATATGGGTTATCAAATAGCTTAATGGGTTTAGATTAAAACTGGTAAGCCACGAACGTAGGAGACCTATTTAATCTAGATACGGTGCGAAGCCACGAAAGTGGATAAACATTTACCTTAGGATAACACTCCCTCAACAATTACTACTCAAATATTAGAAAAAACAATTAGAAATACATAATTAAAAGTATCATAGTGAAACCATAACCCTAAATATTCATTTTCTCTGATTTCTCTCATCATTTACTGTTTCTGGAATTCAATCTGCATTCTGTTAATTTAAGTTGCATTCAGATAATTTGTCCTGCATTCAGGCTGAGGTTTTGGAATTCAGTCTGCATTAGTTTACAATTCATCCTGTATTTAGTTAATTCATCCTGCATTTTTAGAATTCAGTTTATATTGTTCCAAAAATCACTCAATATTTGATTGTCTAGATTATTGAAAACTGGTAAACCAGTACTTACAATACCTCTATGTGGTTCGATACCCAAATTACTAAACGATAAGGTCGTGCGCTTGCGATCGAATTGTATTGGAATTAGGGATTAAATTATTAAGCTGTCAAAATTACATCAATGGGCTGGAGAGGTGGCTTGAACCGACTCCGCAAAATACTGGAAACTATGCTCCACAATTCCCTCTGCAATATAAGGTTCTCCATGGAGAACCCATTTTTCATAACATGTGCGAAATCCGTATTTCAGCAGGTGCTCACTCACATTATTGTAAACCAAATGCTTTGAGTTGTCGCATTACATACATGGACAAAGAATATATGCAAAGCCACAGTACTATGTGAAAGCCCTCGGGTCAGATAATGCATGATTAAGGAATTGTCTCACACCACTGACAAATTATAACATAGTTCTAATTTTCGTACATCCATGATCGGTCTGTCGCCATTGGGAGACTCAGTAAGCCTGAAAGAATTAAATAATCTGGACGATCAATATGTGTAGATTTGGAAAACTGGTCACAAATAATTAAACAAGTGCGGTCATGAATTGAAAAATGGTGCAAGTGTAGACATAATTAGACAATAATTTATTCAAATTGAAATCCACATTAAAACATTTACTTGAAGTAATGTGGAATCAAGTTTCTGATATTAGTTAAGGGGTAAAATGCAAGATTTAAAAGAAGAACATATCAAAAAATAAATGACAAGATGGTAAAATGAGTCTAAGCCAATTTTTTTTCATAATTAAACCAACATTCATATATATATATATATTTTTTTTAAAAGGCTGAATAGCCATTTCATTACCATGAAACTTAGAAGTCTTACAAAACAGTCATTAGAAGAAGGAAAAAAAAAAAAAACACAAAACACCAGTACTGGAATGTGCCTATTGCACCAAAAGTCCAACATTCATATTTTAAAGCATCATTCTATTAAATCATGCGTGATAGCTTAGGTGGTGTTTAGTTGTGATCTAAGACTAATGAGGCATGCACGCTTTAAACAGTTATACATTACTAAATTGATTTTGATTTGGACATTACTTCAAACACTTTGAGGGCATTTTCATTTGTTCAATCCCCCAAAATTATATATTAATCAAATCAAATTCCAATTGACTAAGAACAAATACAATGCAATATCGATCAATGAGATTAACAACATGATAACAAGAATAAAAAGGAAATGCATACCAAAACAATGTCATGAAAACTGCAGGAGAGCAATGCCGAACGTAAATCACCGCCACGAAAGTTCGGACCTAAAAATAAAGATGATACATTAAATACATTCAATTAACTGTTCCACTTTAGATCTATAACATAGGACACGATATTAGTATTATTTTTATTTAACATATATTACCATATAATCTATAGTATTTGTGAACTTGGGAGACAATTATATCTTTTCTTAGAAAACCAAAAAATTAAGGAATTCTGCAGCTTTAAATATAACTCTTAAAATAATATTTTAGTATGGGAAGGATTTAATTAATGTCTTCATTTTCATTGTCACTACTGTACTTTTTATTTATAGAAGTTTAATAAATTAAATACTAAAATTCAGATATAAAAAAAAAATAACCTAGACCACTTTTTCTTTACACAAGTAAAATTTGTTTTAACTTTTTAATAAAATTTCAACAAGCATATTGAGTTTAATTTATGAATCTCTATTTTTTTATTATTAGAAAATCTTAAATATAGGCATAAACATAAAATTATTAAAACTTTAGGCTCGTCATTTAGATACGAGTACCAAAAATGCAACAACTTTGTATTTTATACAGATACCTGATTTTAAAATAAAGACTTTTCATTAAGGCTGAAATTAATGTTGTTTAGATTTTTTTGATAAATATATATTTATCTGATAAAATATTTATTAAGTCTGGTGATGAGATATACCTAATACCTATGCTTGTGTAGTTTCTAAAATATCTGATTCTTCAAGTAGATAGCACTCAGAATCGTATGTTTTAAATTTCAAAGTTAACTGTTTAGACACTATCCGTACATCAATCAAAGGATTCACATGCTGTCTTTTAGTCATATACTGAGCGATACGGATTTGAGTACCGGGCCCCTAACCCTAAATCGGTGAAAATTGAGATTTAAAAAAAAAAAAAAAAAGGGGTGAAAACATTGAAGTCGTCGTACGGGGAAATAAATCTGCTACGATCCTTTTGACCCTACGATTCTAAATCCAACCTTTTATTTGTTTTGAAATTCGTGCATAAAAACTTTTATGGAGATTCGTACCACCCAATAAAATAAGGGCGTGTTCGACGGACGGAGTGGAATGAAAATGGAAACGGAATTACAAAATTTTTGAACTAAAAATTACTGTTCACATGAAAAAAAAAAAAAAATTCAGTCTAAGTGAATTTTTTTTTCTCACGTAAACAGTAATTTTTTTGCTACCGCCGAACAGGCCCTAAGAGTGCATATCCTCTGAGATATCTCAACTTTTGCGTGATCGACGTGTCAGTGCCTATTCGGAGGTGATGTAGGGGGTCAGTATTATGTGTGCTTTGAGATTCGTGCAGAGTGTATTTAAACGGTTGAGATTTTCATAAAGTAACGCAAAGTTTGAGATATCTCAGAGGATATGAATTCATAAAATAAAAGGTTGGATTTAGAATCGTAGGACCCTACAATCCTAAGGATCGTAGCAGGTTTATTTTCAGTCATACGGAGACGAATACATACCCTTAAAATTTTATGATTAAAATAATTCCAACGGCTGTAAGAAGACGAATGCGTATCCTCTGCATTAACTCAAAAAGGAATCTTTTGAGTTAACGAATATTAACCGTCTGATTTTAAACGGAGCCAATCCGACTCCTGCTTATGATTTAGGGCTCTTTAATATTAGCGTGAATCTAGTATACACGAATCTTAAAATAAATCGAATGATCAGGATTTATTAACTCAAAAGATTCCCTTTTGAGTTAATGCAGAGGATACGAATTCGTAAGAAGACGCGGACGAACGGGGCACATGGTTCCAACGGCTATTACGAGCGGCTGTTAAATAGTTCCGCCGGATCAACATATAAGAAGTAAACCGTCTACGTGTCAGAAAATATTGGTTCTTTACGAGGGGTATATAATACTTGATATCCTGTACCGCGGGATACAGCACAAACACCCTTTTTATTTGAATCGAATTGGATTAAAGGGCTCTCCCTGTTCATACGTTCTCCAATTCAAATTTCAAGACACGCTCCCTCTCCAATCTATTTTTCTCTGCCACTCGAATTTCGTTCATTCTCTTCGTGTAAACATTGAACCAGTTAGATCTGAGTAAATAAAGAAATGGAGGTACTAAGAACGCTTAGTCCGGTGGCTGCTGCCGGGAGATCGGCACTCAAGGTCAAGTCTCTCTCCATGGAAGCATCTAGATCCAATGACCAAGAGAACACGCCTCCTCTCAGTCCGAACCTCAAATTAAGCACCACTAGTTCTCCTAGAAAGGCCACTACACCTAGTCGTCTCTCTAAATCCCCTCAGAAATCACAAAGTACTCAGAGCCAAGTAGCCTCCAGAGGTCTACCCGTTTCTGACACCGATGCTTCAGTCAAGGTTATCTTCACTTCTTTCTTCTTCTTTTTTTCAATTTCCTCCATGTATGCTTCGTTTTAA
>CAXKVR010000485.1:0-29952 GCA_964058845.1 Carex sylvatica
CAAAATTTCAAGTATAAAAAAGGTACTTGGCACATAATCAGAGCTCCCCTCATTTGGTCCTCTTTGTGTCATCCCTCATTTGGTCCTCTTTGTGTCATACAACACACACGAATCCGCTGCTGATTTCATCTGCAACACATAAAATTAAATGAATAATTAGCACCTAACACTTGTTTAAGTTATTAAGAAAAAAAAAAAACTATCCTTAATTATTAAAGTACCTGAATAACATTGATGAGTTGCTTTATCGCCCAACCAAACAAAGTTAACACAAATACCAACGAAACAAGGGACCTCTCAGCAATTATATTCATCGATACCTGTTTCCCAAAACAAATATTAGTCTAGGCCTCCAAAACTTTAATCTACAATTAATAAAGGAAGTTCAGGTACTACACCCCATCTACCTCAATATCTCCAAAACTTATTTCTAAAATGCCCAAGGAAAAAAGGTTGTATCCCTAGTTTCCAATTCTAAATTTAATCAAAACACACATATAGTCTTTGGGATGTTTCTCCTTAATTATTATTGAAATAATAATTGTTATTCTGATTTTAGGAGTACTTAGGCTATTGAGGTCAGGGTCACATTTGAGAACATTGCAAAGGAAATGAATGTCTAATGAAAGCTTACATCTAATAACTTGGGGGATTCCTTGTCAGCATACAGAAATAAAATGATATATAGAACCTACAATTTAAACAAACAACAACACAAAACATTACAAATCAGATATCAATGCAACTTATTAGATGCCAATATTGTAATTGTACTGTTTTATAAAAGAAAAAAAATGCTACTTTTGCTAATTCATAACCCTTTTTGTCAGTCAATTGCACAATTAAGGTAAAAATGAAACTTGATTGGGTTAAAATCAAGTAAAGAGAAGTCCTGATTAGATAGTGAGAGTTAATTCAAGATTTTAGCTACACAATAATTACATTAATAGAAAAATTAATGTTCTGATATAAACTGAAACAAAATCTACACTTAAACTTACCAAATGTTACTGAAATAATATATATAGGTAGTAATAAACAAAATAGAAAAAATAGACAAGATCAATTATAATACCTCACAAGCGACACAACAGAAGGCCATGAAGGGTCTATAACCGTAATAAGCTTTCAGTAACCAGTTGCTCTTATCTGTCAAATCCTTATGACTTGTTTTACCCGACAAAAAAGAACTAAAATACAAATAAAAAGGAAAACAAATGATAATATAAATACAACAAATCAAAATTTGTATCTAACGTCAATTTTCAGAATAATCAAGGGGAATAATGCACCAAAAGATTACAAGCTCAACATTTAGCACTATTTTGGTCACTGGGGTATTGGCATATCGTGTCGATACATTTCCACTGAGTTGGTCACTAAAGTAAAATGGACAGCACATATTTTCCTGGAAGCATCCAATTAACTCAGTACAATTGAGGAGGAGCTGAATAGGAATTGAAAAATCTGTAGATTCCTCATTTATGTCTGGTTCTAATTACACATATCAAGTAAATTTAAGGTCTTTTCAGGAAACAGACAAGAAATAAGACAGATGTATAAATACCTATACATTTGAAGCCAATGGCTTGCGATATCCAATCCAAGCAATGCCAAAAAAATCAATCCTGGGCTATAAAGGAATATTCGAACAAAATGGGTTTATCTGCTAACAGCCTAATATTTAGTTTTTAAAGGAATGAGGGGCAAGTGCTTACCTATAAAACTGGGAGAGGAGTGCCAATAAACAAGCAGTGCTAACCCTGTATATAAAAAAAAAAAAAAACACATAGAAATAGTTCAAAAGCGCTGAATATGTCACTGGCAAGTAAAAAACAAGATATGACAAAGGCCAAAGCAATTAATTTATATCCTTCTCCAACAAAACTCGGATAGCTTCAAATGACGAAAATGAACCATTGACAGGCCAAGTGTTTGAATTCAAAAAATTTAGCTTCCAAGTTTTATTTGTACAAGATCGAGAGGTTGAACAATGAACTATTTTTCATTTTTCAACCCCTTGATCTTGTACAAATCAAACTTGAAAAATAAAATATTTGGTCAAAAGCGCTAAATATAAACGTAGAAATAGTTCAAAGCGCTAAATATGTCACTGGCAAGTAAAAAGCAAGATATGACAAAGGCCAAAACAATTAATTTACATCATTGATCTTATAAATAAAGCCCAATTTATTTATTTCATATTTTCTTTAAAGAAAAAAAGAAGAAAAAGTATACCTGTCGGTTACCATATCAAGCACAGCTCCAAAGGTAGACACTGTAAGAAATATAAGGATTCTAAATCAGTTCCAGTTATATATACTTCATCAATTTGCAAAAGCAACAGCCATCTGTTTTTGTGCCTCTTAACATGCACCAACAGCATTCTTGACTAAATACAGATATACATGTTCTTAGAGAGGTAATAAATTTAACCTTGATTGAATTTTCTTGCCAAGTAGCCATCCAATCCATCACAGACAAAACTAAAAAAGGACAAAAAATAATCAATGAAATATAAGCTCGTCAACCTAGAAAGTGACTAAATTATTACTGTACCAGTACCAGTTATGGCTGTACATTGAAATGTAATATCATACAAAGACTTTACCTGCAGTAGCAGGAGATAGAAAACACAGAAAAAGAAAATGATTCATGATTACAAGTAAAAAACATTCAGTACACTTTGTACTAAATAAATAATCGTATAGTGAATTTAAACTAACCTGAAGAAGTAAAGGAAAGCAAAAAGAGGCTTATTTGTATAGCAAAGTGCAAATCCGCCACAGTTTATTATCACTCTTATGTATCCTGTGTACCGAAAATACATAATTATTAGAAAAGGAAGATTAAAGCAAGAGGATATTATTATATATTAAAAGTTGTTCTTAGTATTTGATGCTAGATTGAAATATCAGCCTGCGCTCAAAGGTCCTGTCCCTTTAATTAAGCACATATCACAAATTGCAAATTATATATTCTTCTCCAATTAATCCCTAAATTGACCCTCAATTGTGAAATAACCCTGAGCTTGAATTAACACTGTTGAGCCATAATGCCCACTAAGACTTCCTTTTGCAGTTTGCAGTTCAAACCAAATTTAACCTCAAATCTTATAACTGCTCGTCCATGTACAAAATCTACCAGATGCAAATAAATAAGAAAAGACAAAGGTTTTAAGCCCAGTAATGATACAATATGCGGGAGCATTCCAATCAATACAGGTATGAGTATACTTGGCTCTAAGATCTAGATGCAATATAAGGTAAAATATGCAGTCTAATCACATACCTATTATATTAGGAATGTAGAGATACACTGACAGTTCATCCTTCTTAGATGGTTGTGCCATTTCATCAAGCACTTAGTGATATATAATTCCAATTGATAGTCCGATTCACTGAGGAAAAAGATGAAACAATAATATGGTTAACTACAATAAATACAAAATGCTAGATTAAATTGAAGTATATGAAAAAGTGACAAGAGAACCTGTCCATTATCAATTGAAAAAGGAAAAGTAAAAGCCAAAAGGAGCAAAGAGAGAGAAAATGGAAAGGATCAAAAGATGAGAAGAGAGAAGGTACAGTCATTTTATTTAGTGAAAAGGGACTTAGAAAGAATGGAATGTATCCAAGGAGTTGGCTTCAGGAGTTGGCTTCAGACAAGAGCGTGTGGAAGTCAGCGATCCACGTACCAAAACCATGACCTAGGAAATATTGTTTAGGGGTAGTATTATAGGCCTTAGGTCATAGGACTAGCGATTCAGGGTCAAAGACGTAGAGTTTAGAACTTTGACTCCTACAATCTATAGTTTAGGCATAATATAATTAGGACTAGGATTAGGATGATTATTATTATTGATACCATTATTACTATTAGTATTACTACTACTATTACTATTAGTATTACTACTACTATTACTATTACTATTATTATTTTTACTACTATTTTATTACTATTGACCTTGACTCTATGATTATGATTGGGTTTCATTTCTAGCCTACCACAACTTATTTGGGACTAAAGGCTTGGTTGTTGTTGTTGTTGTTGTTTGAAAAAGGTGACATCTGTTTCAATGGAGAAGAGAAGAGTGGGTACTCCCATGTATGGACAATTTGATGTGGACCCAAATTTGAACCATCCAAGCAACAAGTGATGAAGAACATTGATTATCAACTATGTCGAGAAAATTGGGAAACTTCATTGATATAACGAAGTTAGATTCCTTTCAGATGAATACAAGTAATTATGAATTTATGACTTATTCTTTTTCACATAAAGATCAAGTTGGAGGTAATGAGTTTGAGTTTAATAAGCTGATGCATGAAATAATGTCTCATGTGTTATATATACTGTGTGCCTTTGAGTATTTACAGTAACTAGTAAACTAAATCGAAACTAACCAGGTTACATCAGGCAACAATCAAACACCTTTCAGATATAAAACAGACAGTAAATACCATGTTCTTCAATTTATTTATTTTAAAATACAGTTGGCAGCATTTAGTTGTCATAATTTTTAAGAATGAAGTTGGTCGTTGAAGCCTCCAAGATTTTGATAAAAAAAATTGAAGACGAAGAGCAGATCAAGAAATTATTCAACAAAGCTCGGAATAAAATTGTAAGCTTATCTTACTCTTTAGTAAAATGCCTAGAGTCAAAGAAATAAACCCACTAATGATTGAAAAAACGCAAGAAAATGAACTTACAAAAAGGGTATTGACTAAAAACAACCAAAATTTAAACTGAGAATCTGATGCAAAGAATGTTAAGAATTGACAGATCTAGTGTTTAGAACATTGCTCAGGACTCCAGATACATAGATAAGAAATAGAGGAAGTCGAATGGATACCTTTAATGGTCCACGGCGGAAGGGAGAGATCGAAGGAGACGACAGTTGGCCTCGACAGATGAAGAGGGATAGAGAGAAGAGGAGGAGGTGTGATCTTCGGTGAGGGATGAATGGATGATCTCACCTGACGACCGTGCAAGTCGCGGCCAGGAAGAAGCCCTGGAGAGACGAGAGAGGGATTGGTCAGAGAGCGATAGACTGATAGATAGAAAGAAATGGAGGTGTCCATTAGTTTCTTATGTTAATGCAGTCATGGGATTTAACGGAACGGATTTTGGGCGGTCCGACGGGATGATCCGACGGCTAGCAGATTGTCTGATAGGCATCAAGATTCGTACGTATCTGTATGGAAGTTTGATCTGGCACCGGACCGCATCAGATTCCATTTGTGAAATAGACGAAACGACTTGGCACCGGATCGTATCAGATTCCATCAGGAGGATGAGGATCGGATCGGATCGGATGGACTGATCCGGCTGATTGGCATCAGATTCACTTAATCAAACTGTTTTATCGAAATAGACGAAAAGAAAGTATTCGGATGTCCTGTAGGTTCTAGATAACTATTATTTTATGGGGTTGTCTAGAATGCAGCACTTTGATTTTGACTGTAGTGCAGTAAAATTAAAATGCAATCTCAATCGTTGATTTTATCTATTGAATGGCTTGGATTAGATAGGCTGTATAACTCTCTGACGTTAAATTAAACAGAAAAAACTTTTTCGGAAGGGTAAAATAGTCCGTTTATTTCTTATTTTCCTACACTCCGTCTACGTCGCCTGCTTCTCTCCGCTTCTGCTTCTCTCTCGTCCTAGCCGCCTGTCTTCTCTCTTGTCTCATCCTCGCCGCCTCCGCCTACTCAAGACGCATCTAGACGCGATTTTCTCCCTTAAACCCAAACCCAAATCCTTACGCCTCTATGCATCTCTGCCTCTCCACTTCGCTCACGCGCCGCCCCTCTCCGCACCGTGCCTCTTTCAGACCATCTCGCAGCAACGAAGAAATGCGTCTCTCCTCTTAGGTACTTCTCTCTACATGGATTATCTTTCTAAAATCCTTCCTCCTCTTCTCACCTTCTTCCCCATCCAACCATTTCACCACAGAAACAAATCCCAATTCAAAATCATCACCACAACAATTCACCATGCTAATGCACCTCTCTCTCTCTCCTCATCTCCGCCACCCCATAACTCCTCCTTTCTCCCACTCTCTCTTCACCTCACCCTTATTCTCTCTGTCCAGGTATAAAATCTCTTACTGGTACATTAAATTTAGGTAATTAGTACACTTGATGAAATTTGGTTCGTACATGCTGTTGTATATCAGTACCAAGTAGTTGAATTTTCTGATTTAAGTGCTACTTTCTTATTTAGAAGCAAAAATAAGTTCCAAAATTAGATCTATTTTGGTCAAATTGAAATTTGAGGTGGGTTCTCTTCTGGGTACCATTTGAATTTGAAAATAAATTTGACCAAAATAGACCTTCTTTACTGAGTACTGTACCACCTGAATGGTACTGGTACTTCTCCGTACCATTCTTCTTTACTAAATACTCTCCGCCTGTACCACCTGAATTTGACTCAGGCTTGGTACCAGTATCACAAACTATAGTAAATATAGTACTTCGTAAGTGATAATAACTATAGTACTTCTAATATCAGTTTAAATATAGATTGACCCCCATTTGTTGGTCTTTTATTTTTATAAGAAGTAAAAAATGAAACTAATTAGGATTTCAGCAGCTTGGTTTAAGTTTCATTACCAGTTCCAAAGCAATCAAATGTAATATACTAGTCGACTTGTCAAATAGACGTCAATAAATCATGGTTCAAAACTATCCTTTGACTTTGTAACCAACCACCTTCCCCATGAATTTCACTGGTAGAGGTTCGATGCGATGGCATGACTCGATACGGATTACATTTCTTTTTCAGTCTAGTTTCTTTCTTGCCTAAATTATGTACCTGGATTCAAATAAGAATGGATTAACATCAGTGCAAATTAACTCGCAGCCTGTTAAACCTTTCCGTTTCTTTTCTTCCTGTTAAACCTCCCTCGCTCTCCTGTCGGCCCAACAAACCGCCGCCGCCACCACCACCACCACCACTGTTTCCCCTACCGCGCTAGCCACCAGCGGCCCCTTTCCCCTACCGCACGCTCCAGACGCGCCACCCTCTCTTTGCAACCTCACAAACTTTAGCTCTCGCCTCCGACCAGTGACACCGACCTCATTGGGAATCTGCCTCCGCGTTGTGCTGGTCTCCTTCGTGCTAAGTCAAGGTTCATCTCTATCTCTCTCAAGTCTCAATTACAATTGGTTTTCCTCATTTACTGTTTATTCTTTCAATTTTAAGAAAAATGTATCTTTCATATACCTGCTAATTATGAGGTTCTCTAGTTTCCTCTTTTTTCTATATCGACGATGTATGCAACGAAAATGTTCATATCAACAATTAAAGATACAAGCCAAGAGATGTAAGTATTTAAGCACCAGTACCAGTCGGTACCAGCAGGTTTGTTGATCTGTACACGGTATTAGTCTGTATCAGTACCGAAGGTGAATGGGGGGTCAATCATATAAAATTTCCATGCTACGTATGGGGGTCAATTTTACGATACACATAGCATGTTACTCTAAACTAGAAATAATGTATAAATACAAAAAAAAATTGAAATTTAATGAGGGTCAATTGACCCCCATATGGCTCATGTGTAAACGCCTCTGGGTGACCAGTATATAAGTGTTAGGCCAGTTCATTTGTGCAGATATAACTGTTAGGCCAGTTCTTGTGCAGATATAAGTGTTAGGCCAGTTCATTTGTGGTTTTAATATCTAAAAGGCAAAACTAGGAGTTAATTAAGCTCATTCGATATGTAACTTATCTTAGTTGCATTATATTTTCCAGTTTTTCTTCCTGAAGACGAGAGGATGGGAAAAGCGTCAAAGGACAAAAGGGACATATACTATAGGAAGGCTAAGGAGGAAGGATGGCGTGCACGTAGCGCTTTCAAGCTTCTCCAAATCGACGAGGAGTTCAACATTTTTTATGGTTTCTTCAATGATTCTGTCCCATCTTTCATAATTCCTATATATTCTTGTTTTTAACTTGAGTTCCTGTTCTGGTCCTGGAAGTTTTAAAGTTCCAACTTTGGTCCCTGACATTTTATCTGCATCATCCTTTTCTTTTTTTTTCCTTTTTTTCCTTATTGTTATCCAGTCAAAGGACTTAAGGAAATCCTAGTCAGCACTAATGTGGAGTAGCCGCTTTCTTGTTTGTATGGTACATAACCGCAACAACTTGTTCCTCATTTGTTGACTAAGATTATTTTGTTATATTAAAGATTAAAGAAAAAGTGATGGTGGGGACCCAATGGTACAAATTGTGATGTGAAATCCTAAAGAACCAGAAACCTTGAAACTCTTAACCAAATCAGGAAAAGGGTAAGAAACTAACAATAAGGAGATGAACTGTTACTTTGTTTATTTATTTGTCTCACTTCTTTTTTTAATAATTAGCAAAACATTGGGTGCAGGTGTGAAATGTGTGGTTGATTTGTGTGCTGCTCCTGGAAGCTGGAGTCAGGTTTCTTACTTTTTTCACCTCTATTAGTAGTGTTCTCCGTCTTATATTTTCATGCCTCATTTTTTATGTTATGATGTACATTCACTCTTAAGTCCATCAATGTTGAATGCATCTGTTAGAGATTATAAGCATATATTACATAGCTTTGCCACAGCCAGATCATACTTAGTGCCACATTGAACATATTGGCTGTTTCAGTATACTGTATATGATTCTGTTATCTGTTTGGGATCAAGTATGGAACTTTATCGGTATTCCTACCAAGAAAATGCCTGCTTTGAATAAGACTACAGTTGATGATAATGTAGGGATGGATTGGATAATTGAGGATAAATTTCTGCTAATGAGGCTTAGTTGCATTATTAACAGTAAACTGAGGTTCCTAATGTTATAGTTGAAGGTTGACATTTGCTTTCTTAGACCTTGTCTTGTCACCTTAAAAAATATAGTAGTGAGCTAATTTAGGTTGTCAGACAACTGCTTGGACATAAAAAGAATGACCACAATTTCCCTGTAAAACATGGAGAATATTGAATCTTTTTCTCTTTTAAGGCTGCTTGCCGTAAAGAGGTAGGCTTAAACCCTAATTCTCATCTTATGGTAGATTGTGCTCATTTGGGGTATACAGTGGGGATTTCTTGGTGAGCTAAAGAGAGAGGAGATAATTGGTGGGGTATTTGTTGCAGGTGAGGAGGGTCTTAAATCTGAATAAAGCTGATATTATCTCTGGGTTTTGACTTTTGACCACAAGTCTGCTTCTCTGTCAAAGTTGCTGTTTTTGGCAATGTGTCCCCATTTTCATTTAGGTTTTTTTTTTTGGAAACCTTGAATGTTCAAGAGAAGGATTTTTCCACATGCTGTTTAGCTTAAAAATATAGGACTGGAGTTTGAAACCTTTCCAATTTTAGTTCCTTAGAAATTGTCTCAAGCTTTAATTGTATGTGCAATATGAGTTATGATTGTACACTGTTTTTTGCAGGTTTTGAGCCGTAAGTTATATGTTCCGGCAAAATTGTCACCTGAGAGCAGGTAAACATCTCTAATTGATCAATATGAGCATCTTTTTAATTATAAATTGTACATATTAACTATCTAACCCATTTACAAAGACACCCAAAAGCTTTTTCTCGCAATAATAATTTAGCCAAACATTGAACATTTGTGAATATTCTGAAAGAAGAACAAAAGTGTGTAAATTATACTTTCGGTTCCCAGTTTGTATATATTTATTCAAGAGAAATTTTATAATGTCAAGATGCCAAAAGACATTGGAAAATTGACACACACAGCTGTTGTTTGTTTTCAGCTTATTTGGAACTCAAAGAGAAAAAAATGGAGGGATATACCTTACTCTTCATATTACTGTTAAGGGTTGGGTAATGCTTCCAAGTTGCAAATATTAGAAAAGCTGGGTCCATTAAATCCATTCAGTTGTAGTTGGCTTCTAAAGCTTTTTGTTAGTTTGGACTTGTTTGTTTGTTTTTAGTTCTGTTTAGTTTCTGATAGATAATTTTTTTATGATTTATGTGTTGTGTCTATTTTGAGATTGTTAAACTTATATTTTCATTGTATTTTTTCGTGAGATAATAAGAATATATAAATAACTAACAATCATCACAATTTGCGAACTGAAATGAATTGTTGTTTTTTTGTAAAGCTTTCTTTTCATTAATCATCACACATTCACATAATAAAAAGAGGAATGAAAATAACCCATCAAAACGTATATATTAGAACGTTTATATACACAAATTAGTGCTACATGAATCAATATCTCCATTAAACTTATATATTTCACAAAATAATTACCAATATTGCATCATGAATTATAATTTTATATTTATTATCGAATTATTGATACACGTGAAAAATTTAGATGACCACAATGATAATTCAGCATAATTCAAGGGACTTTTGAGAGTATCAACAAGATTTGTATAAGATTCTAAAAAATTACAAAAATTTATGTGATCTTTTGAGACATTTGATATTAATTTAACAATTTTATTAAATTAATAATCACTATAAATTTATTAAGCCATCATAACGTTTTAATTTTATATTCCATTTGTTTCTATTATTAGTTCAATTTCTCCAAACTTGATTGGAATATTCTCTCTTTATCTTGTACTTACATTGTTAGTATAATTAGAAAATTTAAATATGTTATAACATTGAAAATTAATGAGAAGCTGACTCAAAAAAATATAGATATATGTTATAACATTAAATATCAAATTGTATTTTGTATAGATATATATAGTTATAGAAAAAACCAAAAAAAAATTTTACACATTAAAAATTAAAAATTTATTATTATTTAATATAGCATATATAATTATAGACTTAAGTAATTTTAATTAAAAAAACTAATTTAGCTTACTATTTTCAACAGTCGCAAATTTAGAATCCGTAACACCCCAGGTACCTGAGGTGCAAGTCATAAATCGGGAAGATATTTGTGAAGATATTTTTTAATTATTGTAGTCTGATAATCTTCTTTGTGAAGATATTTTTTCCTATCAACAGGGCTAATGCTCATTGGTACACCGGTGTATTAAATTTTAGAAAAAAAGAACTTCAAATATTAGATTCTATGAAAGGCAAAGGCGATCGTACGGAATATGACAAAGATACATTATATTTGGTAATGAACAATATTCATTTCCATTAAAAAGATTCTTACTATGATAACTTTTTTTGCGAATATATAACATATTATTTTATTGCACAGCTCTACGGAATTCAAATGTGTTTGGGTTCAAATTTTAAAGGAAAAAGATGGGAAGGCGAACTACATAATATATTAACATGGCCCATCAGAATAATCGACAACATTCCAAAACAAGATGATGGGTATGATTAACAAGTTATATTTCAATTTTTTAAATTAACTTGATTCTCAATTATATATACCTCATATTTGTGATCGTATCCATCAGGATTTCGTGTGGCCTTTTTTGTTTGAAATATATGCAGCTTTGGGATGGAGATAACATTAAAATACCATTTTCACAGATATATTGCTTATTTTTTTTCCTTGAACGAGTATGTTCTTCAAATGACAGTACAATTCGAAGTTATGGATACTTTAACTTGTGTTGCTTACTTTGCAGGACGATGTGGATTTATTTCGAAATAAGTTGGCTGCTGAGTTAATCTTTTATGAATTAAACGTGATAGAGGAAGTGCAACGAGCAAGAGACGATATTATTCGCTTATCGGATGGAAATTTGTAATTCATTCCGATAGCAGATGGATTTTAAAGCTTCTTGTTAGTTTGAAGTTCCTAAATTATGATATTTCTCTATTGAGTGGATATACCAAATCTGAGCTTTTGGGTAACCACTTTAAAAGAGAAGAGATAATTTTTCAATGTCCTAAAATGAAATTAAAATTTTTGTAGATTGTACATTTAGGAAATTTTGTCATCAATAGCAGATATCAAATTAGAAAATTATTCTGTAAAATAATATTCGTGACAAATAGCTTTATGCTTATTTACACGATTAACATGAGGATTGGCTTTTACTTTTCCTTGGTTTAGCCCTTAGGCAGTATGATTGGTGTTAAGTGCACTCCAGTCAATGTACAACTTTCAGCAAGTTGCTAATGCATAACATAAATCAATTGGATATATCACGGTATGAGAATTTGGAGTTATGTTATTATATCACTTGATATGATAATTTCTCTTTTCCTTGTTTGTATGTATATATTCGTGATATTTCTAGTTTGATGTAATAGTCATACACCAATTGGTACAACTGTTGGTACCAGCTAGAATTTCTTGAGTAGTTACTATCAATCATTCAAATTCAAGTGCAAGATTTGTGTCATCTCAAGCCATAGCAAAAAAAAAAAATAGACAAAAAGTTAGAGAAATATAGTATTGTCCATCCTAGATTATTTAAACAAAGAAAACATCAAAAATTAAAATCTATGAACTCTTTTGGTGCTATTCCAGTACTACAAAAATTAAACAGCTTCAACAGTCTTGCATCACTAGTACTACAAAATTTAACAATCTAAAAATACAACAACAATGATAAAATAAAACAACTTCAAAAAGTTCATGACAGCTTCAACAGTATATGTATAGTTGTGATGTATATCTGTCATCATGCGCTTATGGGATCGGAGATTTGTCTTTTTTCAAAGGGCTGATCAGTTCCTGGTTGTGATTATCTGTCAACATGAATGCTGTTTAAGCCTAACTCTGCATTACTAGAAAAATGCCACATGATGATATCTGAATGGAGATCAATGCCTATCAAAAATAAATATCAATTAGTACATACAAATCTGGTTGTAAACAGTACTACCCAGTCCTCACACAAATTTATTTTCCTTTTTAAAAAATAGATCACACAATCAGAACTCAGTTCTCACACAAACCTAAAAAGTATAGCAGTTCAAACCAATTTCCAGTGAAAAAAAAACATGGAGATGTTTTTGAAAAAATGGTGCCATAAGTGTTTTGGGAAAGGCACAACTTTGGTATACAGAAACTTTTAGGGAAGAAATGTCTCATTGATGTCATCCATGGCTTGCCGAGTGAAAAATGTTGGTTCAAACAAACCATCGCAGCATCCTCCACCTTCAACCTTTTTAGAGGTAGGGTTCGATTTAACCTCAGTTGCTGAGTTAGAAAACCTGGTACCATTAACAGGGTTGTCTTCTACCAAGAAACTATTTTTACCCATTTTTGGGTTCTCACCCTTAAAAATGTTATTTGGTTTACTTTTTGGGTTTGTGTTCTCTTCCAATTCATCATCTGGTAAAATATAAAAACTGCTATCTGAATTGCTATTTGGTTTATGGGTTGGGTTTGTGTTCTCTTCCAATTCATCATCTGGTAAGATAGAAAAGGTGCTATCAACAACTGGCTTCGTTTCCACTAAAGCAACTTTTTGGCCCCTCTTCGGTCTCGCACCCTTTGGAAAATCCATGGGTTTTCGAAACATGCCATTTATTTCATCCATCGCTTCTTTCAAATTCATGGTGGGGTCCACTAGGCCATGATGACATGCATTCTCTGCTTTTGGTTCTTCAGAAATTGTTGCCCCGACAAACTTTCGAATCATCACTGTATCTTCTCTGAGCCCGTGATTAAAGCCTTTTGAATTTCCATTCAAATTTTGTGGTTCTTCATCTGGTAAAATTGTAAAATCACCCACAAAAGGTTTAAACTTTCCTGGGTTTTTGTTGGATTTGCAAGGCCTTTCTTCTTCATCTACAAAGATTTCAAACCCACTATTTTCTTTGTTTAGAGTTTTGTTTCCTTTGTTTCTGTTTGATTTTCTCTGTATTGCTGGATCAACATCCAACGGCTCTTGAAACATGTTATTTATGGCGTTCATTGCCTCTTTAGTGGTGATTGTGGGCTCCACAAGGCCATTATGGCACGACATTTCAGCCACAGACTTGCCAACTATGGCCGAATCAACAAATTTGCGCACCATTATCGTGTTCTCACTGTTGAAACAGGTCAAGTTGTTAGTACCAGTATTGGCTGTTGTTTTGGTGGACCTGGTTTTTGATTTGACTTTTGTTTATGCTCTTGGCTTGTCTCGTTTTGTGGGACCTACATTTGAAGATGGATTTTCATAAGTACCTTCACCTGACAAAGAAACATTCTTCAGCCTTAGTTCATAAGACATGTTTATTTGAAGCAGGGAAATTTTCATATGAAGATTCACAAGAATTAAAATATATATTCAAATAATATTTGATGTCATGCCAAAAAAATTGATATTTTTTTTTTTTGAAATAAGAGCTCCCGTGAATCCCAGTATCAATTTCTTTTCAGATAAACCTGCATCTCTTCGTAGAGAAACGAGGTCCATCATCACCTGTGCTTGACTAATTAACAGCCTACTTATCTCAGCACCAGATACATCAAATTTCTCTAAGGGTTTTGACTTTCATGTATGGCGCCAAATTTGATGTTTATAACTCCATCTAAACACACAGATAAATGTGGGTCTGGATCCCATAAATGTAATCCAATTTTTTAGTTTTCATCCTGACCGTCCGGTCAGAATATGGGCCAATCCAGCCTGAGGTGGAATGCACACCCCCTTTAATATTCGTGCCAAAACAGACCGGACAGTCCGGATCCAAACTTAAAAATTGGGTTACTTTAGGGGATCCGAATTTGATAAATGTATAGACTACAAGCACCCATACAAATATAAAAGACAATCCAAACCTGATTAAATTTCAGTCCAGTACCAACTTACATGACTAGACTGGGATCAGTTGTACCACGGCCAACAAAGCTTGTGTACTCTCCAACCAGGTCCAAAAATATACATACGAGTAAGCAGATTAAAAAATCTAGAATATTTAGTTACCTTTGGGTACAATAGGATGGTCCCTCTTTGTGTCCCTTTTCCTAGGCATCGTTCCCTGCATCTTAAAAAACTTATTATAATGATGCTTAAGTATAAATTACAGCATAGTCCCTGAAATTAGACTTCTCAGATTGTTAAGCAAATCCTCGTACTGCCGGTACGCAACCTAGATTTTTCTAGGTCGATTTAAGCTTGATATTCACATTTGGTAGTTAATTAGTTTAAAATTATTCTTGTGCACTTGAATAGGAACATTAAAGTTGGTCTGAGTTGATATTTATATTCAAGATTTTTAAAAATTTCTGAAGTATACTTGTGCACTGAATTAGGACCATTCGAAATACTAGAAATATAAAAAATAGAATTTTCTGCTTACCTTTAATTTTAATTGTTTTTTCTTAAACAACTCAACACGTTGAAGGAATTGGTCGTATGATTTTTGTAGCTCACTGACAGGCTCTGCAATGCTGTTATAAAAAAGAACAGAAAAATACATTAATGCAAAACTTCAGATAAATATAATCCACAAAAAAGTATAATCAAAGAAGCATTACATCTGCTTACCATTGCTTACCTTTGGTAGGTACCATTACCACATTTCTCAATTCAATATTAGTAACAGTGCTAACCATTGCCACCCTTTTGCATAATACAAACTAAAGCACTTATTGTAAATGCAATTTGAAAATTGAAGGGGTAAAAATATGCAAAATTCATAGAAATTGCTAATTAGCAACATTATCAACAATGCTAACAAAAATCAAGTTTTTGCATCATTTTTCAACCAATATGCATATGGATATAGTCATAGAGTACACAAAAAGTAGATGATATAAGATTCAAGCTTTGCAATTTGATCGATGAGCCTTTGATAGGTACCATTACTACATTTCTCAATCCAACACTAGCATTAATGCTCAATATTACCGCTTAAACAGTTCCAAATCTAACGCTGAGGATTTTGTAAACCTCCCCTTTGCATAATACAAGCTGAAGACTTACTGGAAATGCAATTTGAAAATTGGAGGGGTAAAATTTGCAAAATTGATAGAAATCGGCATCCTAAACCAGCAACTGGGATACGGAAATGAACGTACTGGTGAATACATACAGTTTCTAGCCATTACTAGACCAAAACAAAAATAGAGAAGCTCTGAGGGTATAAGGCAAAAGATTTGGACTGATCTTACTGGAGCCAGGGGCGGAGCGGATCGGACCCGGAGTAGCGTTTAATGTCGGAGATGAGAGAGGAAAAAAGCTCTCTGTGCTCATCCTCCGTCGCCATTTTTGTTTCCTAGTGAGAGTGGAGAGAGAGAGAGCGTTTTTGTGTTATTGAGAGTGGATAGTTCGCAGTGCGGAGAGGGGCGGCGCGTGAGCAAAGCGGAGAGGCAGAGATGCATAGAGGCGTAAGGATTTGGGTTTGGGTTTAAGGGAGAAAATCGCGTCTAGATGCGTCTTGAGTAGGCGGAGGCGGCGAGGATGAGACAAGAGAGAAGACAGGCGGCTAGGACGAGAGAGAAGCAGAAGCGGAGAGAAGCAGGCGACGTAGACGGAGTGTAGGAAAATAAGAAATAAACGGACTATTTTACCCTTTCGAAAAAGTTTTTTCTGTTTAATTTAACGTCAGAGACGATTATAAGAGTTATACAGCCTATCTAATCCGAGCCATTCAATAGATAAAATCAACGATTGAGATTTCATTTTAATTTTACTGCACTACAGTCAAAATCAAAGTGCTGCACTGTAGACAACCCCTTATTTTATTTACTTTTCAACTACTTCGATACATTCCAAAAGCGAATCTATGGAATTCTCATCCCTCAGGTTATCCGACTACAATTGAAACGAACGGTTCAGGATCCGTCTTTTAATTTGGCACGAATTTTAAAGCACAAATAATTCTGGTCTCTGCGCGATCTTGAATAGGCAGTTAGGCACCGACTGGGTTGTCCGTTTCAGAGTCAGATATCTAAGAAGATGCGGATCTGGATCTATGTGTATGTCAGATAGTGTGGGAAAATGGCACAGCGGAGCCGGTTCCGTTACAGAACGGTACGATAACAGTACGAAACGGCACGGTACGTTTTATTGTTCTGTACCGTGACTCGCGTGTTGTGTGCCGTGATCATTCGCAAGTCGTAATCACCCCTTAATATTTTGGTCACGGCACGCAAAAGATCCGGTCACATCACGGCATAGCACGTAATCACGCGAGTCACGTGTAATTAGAACAGTTAGGTCTTAATCAAATAGTGAATCTTGAAGAAACTAACTTAAATTATGAAAAAAATAGTTAAACGTGAGAAACGTGACAAGTTATGTTTGGACATGGTATGTGAATAGTCACGGCACGCGAGTCACGGCGTGACTTGCGTGCTGTGACTACCCCTTGACATTTTGGTCACGGCACGGCACGGGTCACTGTTCACTTGATCACGGCACAGCACAAGACCAAAATCACGACATGTTAGTCACGGCACGGCATGTTTTTTCGACTCTAATGTCAAATAATGATAAGCCATCCTCATAATTTTAACTTTTTTTAACGATGTATATAAAATTTAATTTAATTTTCCTCTTCTTTTTACATAGTTTAACCCTTTTTTTTAAAAAAATTTTTTAAATATATACTTGTAGCATAGTGGTTACAGTTTTATAAAATATTTGTGAAGTCTTGAGTTCAATTTTCAGAGGCCACATCATTTTTTACATATTATATATTTTATATTTTAGCATATTTATTCAAAAAATTTAGTTTCTGTTGGATTGTGTCATAATTTACTTGTCTGTTTGACTAAATTTGCAAAACATATATTAATTGAATTTTACAATTTTTTTGTGTTGAAATATTGTGCATGTTTATGACTATAGGAATACAATACACATATCAATGATGAATAAACAATTATTATACTTATAAAGAATGCAATCATGAAGCACTGGGCATTGGACAACAGAAACATCATCTCAAGATTAGAATTAATAATATGTGAAATTGATAAAATAAGCTTGAGATTGACCTAAGTAAAACCTACCATTGTAACGGATCACAACGGTAGAGTGGCCGTTGCAATGAATAAAATAAATCATTAACCCATTGTACCATGGATTAAATCAGGGCAACGGTCCCCGTAACGGTCTGAAATGGTTGGCACCCCATAATTTCCAGAGATCGACCATTATGGGACCGTTACAACAGTTAATCTACCGCCAGGGTTAATTGTGCTGTAAGTTGACCAACCGTTATAACGGTCAAGGAACCAATATAACAGTTAAGACCAAATTACTTCATTTTGACCAGCTCTCTATAAATATAAGCAAAATCTAGGTTTGGATTATCACTCTAGCTGCCTTTAACTTCAAAACACGAATTTTCAGATATAGAAAAAGTCATTGTTGCTTGTGCACTTGAACTTCAATATTCATATTCAATCTCAAGCTTATTCAACCAATACACAACCCCTTAGAGTGATCATGTGAGATCAACCCTTACACTTATTCACTTGAGTCTTTGTTGCTCACCTTGTTATCTTGGAGCCTTTAGTGCTCGTGAGCCATTCCTTGCTCAGGCCATGTGACTTTTCCAGAAGATTGTAAGGGCTCACTGGTTCCACCTTGTACTCATTTCTCACTGGATAAAGAAAGGCTCGCCATCTCGAAGGTCTCGAGCCTCGGAGATGTAAGCATTAGTGTCGAACTCTGTAAACAACTCTCGTGTCAAGTGTCTCTATTTTTACTTTATTTTTTATTAGTTTAGATTCGAGTTATTCTAGTTTTCGCCAAGAATAATATATAAACACGCTAGATAATTTAACTTAGAATAAAAATTTTAAAATGCCCTATTCACCCCTCTCTAAGTGTCTTTGGGACCAACAACTTCGCCCCTGATTATGAATTAGAGAGGAATTGATGCACAAAGGAAAAGTTTTTATTCATAGTAATTATAAAATTCAGATGTACGAAAACTGATAGAGTATTTCGTTTTCAACCAATATAGTAAGATCGTCAGTATGGATCACGATCCATATTTTATGGATCTGAGGCAATACCCATGATCCATCTTTTAAAAAAAAAAAAAAAACTTGGACTATAATTTTAAACCGTTTTAAAAAAGAAAAGAAAAAAGATGGATCGTGGGCATTGTCTCAGATCTTTAAAATGTGGATCGGGATCTGTATTGACAATCTTACTATATTAGTTGAAAACGAGGTACTATATTTGTTTTTCGTACATTTAAATTTTATAATTACTATGAATAAAAAATTTAGTGTACAAAGATTACTATTTTTTAAATGTTCAATTTACACTTCAATGTAACACTTCGTTCTTTTAAGATCTTTCATCTCAAATTATTCATTTAAATAATTTACTGATTTTAAACCTTTTCGAGAGTTTCAAAAATATTTAGACAAATTCGGACCCATGCACTAGTAAACTTCGTCACCGCCTTTATACTCTCACAAACATCATGCTCGCCAACTCAGCAAAAAGCACCAACCTCACTGAGGTATGAATCTCGCGAAGGTGTGAAGAAGATGAAGGATCAAATTTGTTTCTAAAATATTTGTTTCATTTTTACAAACATAACGAGTTTAATATTGAATATACTCTTAAAGCATGTTGATATTATATAATCTAAAATTGAATACTCTCTTAATATTTATGTAATTTTAAATTTGAAATTAAGAAGTTATTAATTTGATCCTCCATAGGTTTTGGAAACTTCATTTCGTATAATTGCACTTCCATTTCTTTTTTGCAAAAAACATATGATGATACAAGAAGGCAAACTTGAAATATCATTTCAATTTTGTCACATTGCGCTGTCATTTCTCACAAAAAAAAACCGTAAGTACGTACAAATTTAACAAGATCATTCATCAAATTACTTCAACAAATAATCAAAATTCACTGTAGTGTGACTAATGTGATTAGCAAACAAAATTGGGGAAAATGGGATTATAATGCGCGTTAAAGTTAAGAAAAGGTTTTCATATGTTTATAGCACAATGGGCTTCCAAACCTCACAAATATATATATATATAGATAGAGAGAGAGACTAATGTGCATTCATATGCATATGGATCGAAATATATACAGTTTAAATTTGAAATTTCAAAATTCAAAAAGTTGATCTGAACCGTTCATCTTGTTCTCCATATTAATATGTGCTTCCATATTAATATGTGCTTGGAAACCAAATTTTACATTTTTCTGGATTCTTTTACTATTTATTAAGCCACTTTGAAAATTATTAATCTAACGGTGGCTGCACAAAACAGTAAAATCAGCAGCCACCGTTGGATCAACAATTTTCAAAGTAGCTTAATAAATAGTAAAAAAAATTCAGAAAAATGTAAAATTTGGTCTCCAAGCACATATTAATATGGAGAACAAGATGAACGATTCAGATCGATTTTTTGAATTTTAAAATTTCAAATTTGGAATGTATATATTTCAACCCATATGCATACGAATACACATTAGTCACTCTCTATATGAGATATACATATATATATATAGAGAGAGAGAGAGAGATAGGCTAATATACAATCGATTGTTCCTAGCCTCCCGTGCAATCAAGTCGTTTTTCGATTTTCAAAGTCCAAATGATCGATCCAAACCGTTAGATATCATCTCCATATTAAAATGTGCTAGGAGACCAAATTTTATATTTTTTGAAATTTTTTTACTATTTATTAAGCCACTTTGAAAATTGCTGATCCAACGGTGACTTACCAAACAGTAAAAACCAGAAGCTACTGTTGGATCAGCGATTTTCAAAGTGGCTTAATAAATAGTAAACAAATTCCAAAAAATGTAAAATTTGGTCTCCTAGCACATTTTAATATGGAGATGACATCTAACGGTTTGGATCGATCATTTGGACTTTAAAAATCGAAAAACGACTTGGTTGCACGGGAGGCTAGGAACAATCGATTGTATATTAGCCTCTCTCTCTATATATATTTTTTTTTATATATATATATATTTTTTTGTAAATATAAAAATGAATTTTATTTGTTTAAAAAGCTATCATGTGTTGCTTATTTCAAGGTACATTTAGGTCAAGTCAACATGTCATAAAAGTAATATATTTTCGGTCAACGACAACTATGAACAAATAATATTAATTAGTTCAAGACCAAATCACATTTGAAAATAATTAGTCGACACAAATATTAGTAAAATGTATCAAATCTAAAGCAGAGAAGTTATCAAAAACACAAATAGGTGGTCCTTGCATGCGCATGAAATTGCTTTTACAAAAATAGGTGGCTCCATAATTGCTTTTCCAGTTGGAAAGCTTTAACCCAGAAAAAATAAAAAACCATATTGAACTTTTTTATTGCCAACTTACTAAAACAAAAAATCATATAGGAAGAAAAGACATGTGGTATGTATGTGTGTCCGTGTCCGTGTCTGATTCTGTGTCTGCTGTGGGGCCGACTGTATAGCCTTTTACAGGAAGAATGTTACGATTTCTAAAAATAGAACTTGAAAGGGAAAAAGTAAATTTCATTTCCCTGCCTAACACTTGCGTAAATGTTACACATATTAACAATATGTCAAATAAATTTATTTTCTAGATGGCTCCGCCTTTCAATAAATTAAAAAAAATCTACTCAGCCAAGTTTTAATATGCAAGGCAACCCATGCATTTCATCTCAACTCAGCTTAAAACTGAAATTTTAGAACTTATCTAACAGGAGTAAAATCTCAATGACCACCGTACCGTCGATTGAAGAGCAAGTTTTCCAATTGCAATCCAAAAACTCCGAAAAAGCACCCCTGCTTAGATGCAAATCAAACATCACGTCATTGTTTTATAAGGTTATACAGTACAAGTACGTTATAAAATCGCGTCATTCTTGTTAAGATATATGATCCATTGACAATCATGTAACTTCACAATCTTCAAAATCTAAAAAAAAAGTACAGTTTAGGTATAATCTGTATTGTATATCAAGCACACAAAAACTGATGAGATCTAGAGCATGTTTTAGTTTTCATCAAACGAATTTGTACTATTTGTAAGTATAAAACAATCCTTGATGCTTTACTAACTATAGTTAAATTGCATGAAATTCATTATAGTGCGCTGTCTATATAACCAACAACACGTAACATTAACTTATCATCTTAATTTTCAAACTTATATGTACTTTATTTGAGATATACTGTTGGGAGTTGTCAAATAATTCCATTGTCAATGGATCCCCCTTTCTTAAAGAGTACAAAAGAGTCAAGTTTTTCTCAATGCAATTTGCATTTCAAAATATCATATATAAATGCAGGCTGTCAAATGAAATATACCAGGATATAATGACACACTTTAACTCTCTTTTTCTGGTATTCTTATGAGCCTGCTGTGTACGTGTAGCGTGTCTGAATCCCAATTAATAGCTCTACAAGTTTAGCTGCATCAAAAAACAAAAAATAATTTATACGCTGTCACTGAAAGTAACAAAACAGTGTTCAAGGATAACACATTGAATCTGAAATCATACTGGTTATGCTGGTATCAACAGTTACAGATTCAGAGACAGCTAGTGGTACAACGATAGACAAAAAGATGCAAAAAGAAAAAGAAAAAAGAAATCACATTGTTTTGATCCGGTACCAGGACATGCCAGCAGCATATATAACAGCACAAAATAACAACTACTAGACCTGGTGCTACTTCTTTTCAAATAATTGGTAATATCACACTAGGATTTTTCCAGGAAAAATCACTTTCCTTTTAATATTGATAACTGAGGTAATTAGCAGGATTTCTAGGATAACATGTGATATATTCCTCTTTTGTTCAGAGTATTTTGTTTCAAATAAGAAAAATTAAGTCAGCATACATGTAAAGAAGCTAACAATTGGCACAGGGCTAAGGACCTGGTCAACTTTCTCCAGACGACTCCTGAAGAGAGAAATTGAAGGTACAAATAATTAAAAATATTGGGCATATTTGAAATTTACATGTATATCATGAGAAACTAATATAGAAAGATATGTGCCAACAAGACGTGAACTACGGCCATGGATACTGAAATAGTGAGTCAATAGGGATCCGATTGAACTATATGATAAATTATACCAGATAATTTAAATGAAGCCCGGTTAAGTGTATACAAACAGAATCTTTCAAAGCACATTCCAATTGACAACCTCATGACATGATTTAAATTTAATGTTTCTCCTATAGCAAATCAGTAACCAAAAGTTTTCATAGAAAATTCTCACGGAAACAGATGTACCTGGTATATCTAGTAAAGAAGGGATCCCTTAAAATGTATAAAGCCAATATATTCTTTCTCCTTTTGAGCTGTTCGGAAAAACAAAAACAAAAAACTATATCAATTCTCAAAAACCAATTCAGGTATACAAGTAGAAAATAGAAAAAATTTAAAAGTAAAATCACTGTCCTTCGGTAACAGGGAGTGCCAAAGGATTATATTGAATTTTGGTACCATTCAAGTCCAGATAAGATCTATAAGCCCTAATTAAACTAGTAATAATTTGGCCCATCTTTGTTTCCTTCTGTTACATTTTGTTTTCTCCTGGCTTGTTTGGTTGCAAATTGCATGGAGGAGTCTGCATTTGAGGCTAATTTGCCACAACATACGACAAAATGGAGCCTGAATTAAGTTTAAATTAAGGCTAAAAGTGCAATTGGCTAAAAAAAAGTGCCGTATGAGTCACAAATTGGATAGTTGTCTATGCATCTAAGGTGCGAAACCTCACAAATATAATGCACACACCTCATCCTTTTCAGAATCAGATAACTGGTACGATCTCCCTCCTCTCTTGCTGTCTCTACTAGTAGCATGAGAAACAAGGGTAATGCCGGTTAGTTCAATAGCTAGTGACACTAACCAAGGGGTCCAAGATTTTATCCCAAATTTTCGTATAAATAATACGTATATGACAGGTCTCAATACGTGAATAACTTCTCCTATTAAATATAGACGACCATGCAATCCTTTCTCATGCCAAATACTTGAGAATGTAGGTTTCGGTGCTGTCAGACAAAGAAAAAAAAGAACGAAAATGACAAATTAGTCTCACAAAGATTTTTTTCATTTTGCACCCTCCCTTGTGTTAAAGTTTCTTGAATTATATTGCAGGGTTTCTCTCAAAATATGACATCACCTCCAATGTTGGTAAGACATGAGAATCAACCTACATAGCCCTTCTCTATGTATTTTTTTTTCCTCCTATTCACCCTTTTTTCCTTTCCAATAATTTTGAACATGCCTAAACACCCCCCCCCCCCCCCCCCCAATATCATGATTTTTTCCAAGGGAGTCAGGAGAATTTACCAGGCATAACGGGCGCAGGTCTGTATGTACCCAAGTTATATTTTGCATTTTGACCAAATTTGTTTAGCGCATTGACAGCTCTTCCTTCTAGACCCCTCGGTATCTGAGAATGTTGAGAAGACCCCTCTGCATTTGCAAATAGGCCCTTTCCCTCGTTCAAAACCTCCCCTCCTTGCAATAGCATCTTGAACCCGCTCTCTTTAAATGTCGCAACTCGTACCAGTGCCCTAGTATCCCAATATAAGCACAATCCTAGTGAAAATGTTTGCTTTGCAATTCTGGCCTTGCAGAAATTCAAAGTATAATGCCAAACCATAGAAAGGAAAAATATCTGGTACTACAACTAGAAGATCACCTAGCTGTAAAGGACTAAGGCATAAACCATAATAAAGGTACTTTTATATAAGCATCTAATAAAGTAAATGCAGGAAGACTTTGATAATATCTTTCACACGCATGAGGTACATGCATGGTACTTTGGTCTCTGTGGGGCACATACACTATACTTGCATTTTTGTCTAGCAAAATTCAAATTACATAGCTAATGAAGCATTCAATGAGGGCTATTTGGGTACTATCCATGTTTGGAGGTGTGTCCATGAAATAATTCAAGCATTGCAGGGATACATACGGTATTAGAGCTTTTCCAGGGGCATGCCTCAAAAACAGACCTAATAATCTAAAGGCATTAGCAAAGAAAAGAGTACTTGATGGCCTCCATGGCCGCAATAAAGCCCCATTTTCCATCTTGACCAAAGAAATGCTGAGATGCCACTTCCACAACTGCCTCGCCATCTTTTAAAATTGACAAAATGAGAGACCAAGGAAGCTGTGATATATTGAAGCCCTCCTGGCCTCGATGAACTGGCATTTGTGGGGCCGTGTCGACTATGTGCTGGTTCACAGCACTTACCATGCCCAAAAATGCATAAACTGCAGAATAAAGGCCAGTTAGAAAATAGGTGAAGTTGCACGAATCACCTGTTTGCTCAAATTACAGTTTTGTGTTTAGCCCTTCTGTTATTCGAAAGTTAGAGAAATAGTCTCGTTGCACTATGACCAGGCTACTATTTTTCGTTCTTATTTTTCAAAAAAATTAGTTGTGTTAAATACAAATAGTTCCATACATTTTGAAGACAGGGAAGTTTAAAACAATGAAAATAGATCAGGCGAATGATATGATCTCAGAACCCAGCACTCATCACATCTGGTATCAAGCAGACTAATGGCGGATATAGGTGAAAAATAATTAAAAATCAAATAGCTACCTCATTTTTCTCCCCGTTGCTAAGTTTGTTTTCTGATTACTTAAGGACTGTGAAAGGTCAAGTAAAATTTGATTAATTGTTCCTTATTTTTCATTTTAGTTTAACAAAACTTGTTCATAACAACAACAAACTATAAGCATTGGTTTAATATCAGCCAAATTTGATACAAGCCATACTGCATTAATATCATTAAACCCATCCAAATATGGAATTTCTCGAGTTTTACCACCTGATGCATGCATTCAGAAAACAACACTTCTGAGTGCATGCATTCAGACAACCATTTTGTAAACATGTATTCAGATTTTAAACATACTTGAAACTATTTTTCTAGAAACACTGCTTTTATTTCTTCATATAACCAGGGATAGAAAAAAGTTCTCCAAACACAGATTGATGGGATTTTTCTTGTTGATATCTAATTCAAAATAAACCAACTTCCAAAGTAAATGAGGTTATGCCTGACATTTTCTATGACATACAGGTTTCCATTTTGCAGCATTGTGTGCAACTGATATATCAAAATTGTTTAGGGGGTACAGAAGAAACTTTCCCAAAAATCAAAAAGAGCAAATTTACCAAAGAATAAACAAAACCTGCTTCAGGCCCGATCTCTGAATTGGAGAACCGCTCTGGTAGCAGCCATGTAATTGCCTAAAAAATAATAAAATAATGTTAGCAGTGAAAAATTATTGAGGATTGCAACTTAATGATGGTACATCAAGTTTCAGGTACCAGTATCAGTGGGGTTGTAAGCTAGATTTTGTCAACCCTGTTAAAACAATTAAGTCCAAGTAACTAAAAATGTAGATTTCTCATCCGAAATTAAAAAAGGGAAAAAGAAGTAAGTATTGATCACACAGATACTTACTTCTTTGAGAACATCGAGCAAAATATAACGAACTAAAAGGAATTGAAATTGAAAAGCGATGTAATGAATTCTTACATTGGCGAGGGATTCGAGATTTTGAACAAATTCTCTGTTCGCTCGCACGAACTGCTTGTAGGTCTCCATTGATCTTCCTCTCTCTCTCTCTCTCTCTCTCTTCGAGTTTTTATCTCCTTTTCTGTTATTTTTTTTCTCCTTGACCGCAAAGAGAAAGAGTCGCTTCTGTAAAGCTAGAGATAGAAAAGGGGGCTATAATTGCAAAGTTTTTTATTGAGTAATAGTGTAAAAAAAAATAGTGAAGTTGAAGAACAATATTTTGAGATTAGCATTAATTGTAGGTGAAATCAATTTTGAACTCATATAATATTTTGTGCGGGGAAGTTGGATTTTTTAGATCTTTTTCCAATTTTTAAAAAAGGTATGTAAATATGACTAATATCATAATATCTACCAATTTTAATTGTAGAAGTTCTAATTTCGTTTTTTTTTTCGTTTCTACATTATCAAATAGAAAAGGTTGCTCGGTTGGGGACGGGTCAATATATTGACAGAGTACTTTTTGTTTTATGCAGCGCACCAGTCATATAGGCGCTGTTTTGATTTTAGTGTCTCTGCGCTGCATGAAGTGAAAATTAAGCTGTCAATACTTTTTTCTTTTTGGGGGCAGTATTTAATATTTGGGAAAATTGGTTCCATGCCACTTCAAAAAGCTGAATTTAGAAAAATACCACTTCAAAATTTTAGTTTTACTAAATACTACCTCAAAATCACATTTATTAAGTAAAATGCCATAATTAACAAATTATTATGTATTTGTAATAAAACATAAACATAATATATCATATTTTGAATAGTATTTTTGTATATTCTAAAAATATCCTCATCATTTTCTTTGCTTGATTGATCTCAAATTCCTTACTTGATTGATATGCTCTCTCTCTACTACCTTACCTCACTGGAAAATGAAATTATCCCTAGAAACAGCCTTTTTTGTGACATAGACGACAAAGGCAAGCCATAGGTACAATCCTTTGCTGTTGCCTTTTTTGGCATCAGGTTCTTGTTCCGATCGAAATTTATCCTTGTATGATTATCTTTAGAAGTGAGTGCTCCTTTTTTCTTTTCTTGGTTGTCTAAGTAGAGGTACAAAAGAAATTTATCTATTTCAGCACTGGTTTTTCAGATTCTACAAATTTGAGGTATTGCTGTGTTATTTTTCAGAAATTAGAAGCCGGGTTTCTCCCTTTTTTGGGACATGAAAGGAGATTTAGGTGACACTGAACTAAGTTCTCTTCAATTCTAGATTGTTTCATGAGGATTTCATTTCGTGAGAGCTACTGCGATCCATTTAACTGAGGTCTCTATTTCGTTGTTATCTTCCTTCTTTGGAAAGAACCAAAGATGCCTTGCCCCCATCCCAAACTCAAACCAAAACCAAAATTCCTGCGCAAACCCAATTCCAATTTCGGATTCAGCATCAGTAGACGATGAATCAGGAGAAGAAAAGGCTATTTCGGTCACTTCATTTATACTATATATTATTAATTTAAAATTATACATTAATATGATATTTGTGGTATTTTTCTTAATAAATGTAATTTGAAATAGCATTTAGCAAAACTAAAATTTTAGAGTGGCATTTTTCTAAATTGAGCATTTTGAAGTGGCATAGAACCAATTTCTCCTTAATATTTTACATAACACTCCTCCTAAAAAACAATAAATAGAACGTGCGCTCGCAATTTGTTTAGTTTAGTGGGACCACCAACTCAGTTGGAAGTACGGTAAGATCGAAAAGGGATTTCTTTCTCGATTGATTGTTTGATTTGTTTCTATATTTTCATTATTTTGTCGTTTTCCTTCATCAAGTGGCATAGAAAAGTAATGTTTTAATTATTGTAATGGACTGAAATTTAACAAACAATAATATTTAACAATATATATTTTTAGAACAAGACATTTTAATTACATAAATGTTTCATTAATAGAGAAAAAAACCTATAAAATTTTATTACAAATAATAAAAATTATGCCTGGAATTTATATATAAAAAAAAAAACCTTTAAATCCGTCCCTATGAGCAGCCCACATGAAATTAGAGGTTTTATTTTGCACAATTTTGTATGGAATTCATATATATTCAGTTATTATGTACATAGTTTATAACCATGATGTTTATTTATTACTAACAAATTCGGACCATAATTATCAATTTTCCAAAAAAAGTGTCCCATTAAGAGGTATTATTTTTTCAATTACAAACAAAAAACATAAAAGGAAAACCATATGATAAAAAAAACGGTTCGATAATTTAAAGTAGAATAATCATTTTAGTACCCACACCTCCGTCCTCACACCGTACCTGCATAATTTGACCATCCTAACTAAAGACTTTCTAAAATAGGATCTCTCTCTCTCTCTTCCTCCACTTCCATTAGTGATATAAATCGGCTCCCAATCTGATCCGCTTACAGAGAAAATAAAAAATTCTCAGATCGTGTCGACAACCTCTGCAACCCAAATCACCTCTATCTCACCAGCCTCCGTCTGCATGCCCCATGCGTGATTCCTCTACTCGCCACCTCTTTTTGACATTATAGGCATTAATATTTTGTTACATTTATGTTAATACTTGATTGGATACTTATAACAGATATTAATACTTTCCATCTGTAATATATAAAATGTTGAACTGATAAATAATTTTCATTTTATTGTTCAATATCAGAATGGATATTGATCTAAATGTGTATTTTTGAGATAATTTATGCATACAAGATAAATAATTTTTATTTTATGATAACTGTATAGTTATAAACACTTTTTAAAATTGATGTAAGCACAACGTAGTATAGATATAAATACTTTCAATCCTCACATGCAGTTATAGTTCCCCCATGCTATTTAAGTGGTTCCTAATGCGGGTACGATGTCAGAAATTTTGAAGAAAAAAAAAGGGTGAGGGTACGATTATTTAAAAATAATTGATTTATCATTTGCATTGTTTACTATATAGATATAAATACTTGTGTTTTTTGGACTACATACTTCAAGATTTGACTATTAATATTAAAAAAAAGTTACAGATCTAAAACGGTTGCGGTCCCCACAAGTAATTATGGCAGTTTAGGTGTGGGTACGATTATTTAAAAATAATTAATTTATCATTTACATTGTTTACTATATAGATATAAATACTTGTTATTTGAACTACATACTTCAAAATTTGACTATTAATATTAAAAAAAGAGTTACAGATCTGAAATAGTTACGGTCCCCATAAGTAATTATGGCAATTTAGATACGGATACTGTGTGTGGATACGCAAGTGCGGATATTCATATGAGCTTCCTTTAAAGTAATGTAATTTAGCATGATTAATTTACGAACAAATAACAATTATATGTTTTTAATTAAATCTGGAATCTATGTGCGGCTGTAAGTGGTTAATGGGGCCAGGAATAGGATCTAATAATACCCCGGGTTTCCACCCATCCAGTTGCAAAAGTAATGGAAGCATCCATTTTCCTTCATCAGCGTTTTCCTACATGACCAAGACCTCATACTCAACAGTGTTATATCAGTATTGTAAAAAAAACAGCCGTTTCAGCTGATTAATGAATTGATTAGTTATTGGCCGTGGCTAAATTGTTACTAAATTTTCAGACTAATTAGCCAAC
>CAXKVR010000486.1:0-29355 GCA_964058845.1 Carex sylvatica
GTGCTTTTATTAGAGCCCCTATATGTGCGTGTGTTTGTGTGTGTGTGTATATATATATCCATCCATTTATATTAAAAATACGAAATAATAGGTACCAATCAACAATCAACCAATAATATAAAACCATGCAAGCTAATATGAATAGAAAATTAATATAAACAGACATCAATTGTATCATATATATAATTAATACATGCAAGTTGTATTCAACTTATACACGAGTAGTTAGAAAATTAAGGACCCCCTAGCTAGATATCACTGATAACAAAATTCAAAACGTGGTTGATATTCTTAAACAGACACATAGTAATCATCATCACTAATAACAAAATCTAAAATAGGGTTGCTTTACCTAGCTAAACAGATATTAATTAATCATCATCAGAAGAAGAATAATCCTTATCCTCATGTGTTGCAATGTTGGATTTTGTCATAGCATATATATATGAGTGAAAGAGATGTTACTATTTAATTTATGTATTGCTCATAAGGTCGTACCATGCTAGTAATTAAGTTTGCTCCTATTGTGCCTCTTGTGCCTTCTCTAGATCTTGTGCCGCCTCCACCTTCTCCACCTTGATCTCCACATCTTGTGCTTGCTCCTCTTGCACCTCTTCTGCCTGCTCATCTTGTGTCTTCTCTACCTTCTCCACCTTGATCTCCATCTCTTGTGCTTGCTCCTCTCGTACCTCATCTGCCTCTTGTGGTTGCTCCTCTCGTGCTTCCTCCTCTACAGAATACAAATATACATGTAATTAACATACCACAAAACTATTCCTATCTAACATAATTTACTAAAAATAAAACTTTACAAGTAATAGTTAAAGTTGTGGTGAAGAAAAATGCACCTATTGTCAGCTTGATTTTTTTGTTGTGGTATAGCTCAGTCTCTTCATCCTCCCCCCCCCCCCCCCCCCCCCCCCCTTAACCTGCCTTTGTGCTTCTTGAAACCCGTTTAGTACAAGAGCCACCAATAGAGTCATCAAATAGGAAATAGATCGCTGAGCCTCCTCTTGTGATCTAGCTGGTGGTCCGTACTCAGAATGATCTCCTTCATTACTAGTAGTAAAAGCTTCACCTGAAATTGGAACAAAAGTTAACCTGATAGCCACTATCAGGATTTTAAAAAATAAATTGGAACAAAAGACAAGTGAATATGTATAATGAAAAAGTAACAATGAATATTTTTTGTAAAATTGAAAATAATATAAATGATTGAACTTATTACCTTTCCCTGATACAGCCTCCTCTGATTTTTCCTCCAATATTACGTTGTCCATATCAATTACTACATATCATTAATTAACAAGCATTACCATTTTGTTATAATTTAGATAACCATGAGAAGGAGATATACATTAATTGGAGAAATGAAGCAATTCACATGGGAATTCGAGATGTAGGTTATCAATTATATCAGACCACTCATCTTCATATATATGCTCCAAAAACAGTAGCTCATCTTGATAGATTTGCGATCCAAAATAATTGATAACATAAAGCTCTACCTAATTGTTAACTATGAGAGCAGATTTGAACTCAAACCTTAACCTTCGTGGTTAATGATCTACTAAATATTTGATCTAAATCCTTCATGTGGATGAACTGAAAGGTTCAATAATCCCATATAATCGCGTTCTTAGGTTATTCAACCTTCAAGTCCATCTATAAAGAATGACAGATCAACATGCACCAAACTACAATATAAGCTCTTTCTCTATTCCCCCATATAAAATCCAATGAAATCTAAACATAAGCCTAAGGTCAAGAAACTTAAAACCAAAACTGAAAACATAAACTTAAAACTAAAAATCAAACCCCCTGTTTTATGATGTGCGTACCTCAGAAAAAGCAAAACTCAAAACATAAAAATTTTAAAAAAATCAAAATATATGTAAAAAAACTCTAAGATTTTAACCACTACAAAAAAAAAATCATAAACCTAAACCCAAAGATCTAAGGTCAGAAAAAAATCAAAACTTAAAACTAAAAATAAAAAATAAAAAAATTGCTAGACCTCAACCTAAACCTAAACCCAAAAATCCCTTAAAAATAAACTTAAACCTAAAGAACTAAGCTCAGGAAAAAAAAATTGAAACTAAAAATTTTAAATATATCAACATTAATTACAGTAACCCTCTAAGAAACTCTACCTCCTACAAAACCCCCTAAAAACTAAGCAGTATATAACAGAAAAACACTACAGTAAGATCTAGACCTAGGTATTTAATATATATCGGTAAAAAGCACTAGAAATTAAAACACTACATAAAAACTTAGTAAGATCGCGACCTACGTACACAGAGAGTGCTAGTGAGGAACCTTAGGACTTAGGTGAGAGAAACAGCTCAGATGGCGACCGGTTATTCTTAGTGAGAGAGAGTAAAGTTGCGAAATTTGAAATTGGGGGAGATGAAACAATCCAAAGTAAATATATATTGTTCTTTTAGGTTACAAATTATAAAATTATAATAATTAATCTGTTTTACTGTTGAATTTTATTCGATGGCGATGTTAAACGAAAAGTCAGGAAGTCACGTACTTCAATTTACTGTTGAATGTTATGCAAAATTGGCTTACAGTATTGCGAATTTTGTGTTGTCAACTGGATGGTCCGATCTGTAATTATTTGAGTTAATATTGGTGTTATCTCAGATTTGACTTCTGAATTTGAACTTGAACTTTATGTTACTTTATATAGACTCATGCTCTTAATAAAGACCAGACAGATCATATATGGGTATATCATATAGATGCATGCACTTAATTAAAATTAATTAAAGCGTCTCTTGTATATGTTGTGTGTATATATATAATGGATGATTAGGAAATGTAATTGAACAGAAAAATTATTGTTACAAATTCATCGTTGTTACTAGTTCTGGTCCTATGCAATGATGTTTAATTACATAAGTAATTTGTTGGATGATTTACTTCTCATTATCTTAGGGCTACTCACGACCGACGAGGCGGTGCAGACATGCGTGTTGTCTAAGAGGTGGAATAACCTATTGTGGACCTCTTTTCCTTTCCTCAACATCAATGCTAGGGATTCTAACGTCCGATTTTCCATGGAAGGGATCATTGCTTTACTCCATAAGATTAAAGATGACCGTATTATGGAGTTGCACCTGAAGTGTGATCTGTGCCTGGTATCGTATTTTTTTTTACTAATATATATATATATATATATATATATATATATAGAGGTTGGCTACTATGCTTATATAAGCATATCCCCACATATGCTTATAACTCATTTTTGTGTTTTCAATGTCCAAATGGTCGATCTGAACCGTTAGATGTGATATCTATATTGAAATGTACTTGGAGACCAAAATTTACATTTTTCTGAATTTTTTTACTATTTATTAAGCCACTTTGAAAATCGTTGATCCAACGGTGGCTTAACAAAACAGTAAAATCAGAAGCCACCGTTGGATCAGAGATTTTCAAATTGGCTTAATAAATAGTAAAAAATTCAGAAAAATATAAAATTTGGTCTCCAAGCACATTTCAATATATATATCACATCTAACGGTTCAGATCGACCATTTGGACATTAGAAACACAAAAATAAGTTATAAGCATATGTGGAGATATGCTTATATAAGCATAGTAGCCAACCTCTATATATATATGCTCAATTCTATAGTTTAATTACTCTCACATGTGTTTAATTTTACAATTACTATTATTAATCCAAACATATAGGACCCGCTATCAATAATTTTGCCACAAAAACTCCCGGTCTTCAAGAACATAACAACTCTCACTATTTCTATCTATTCGCATTCACTTTTACAAATGAAAACCTAGATCATAAGTTGTCCGCACTTTTACAACATGAGAACTGTGTAAGTTCTTAATTTTTCTAAATATTAATTAATTATTAATTATTGATATTTGTAATTAAAGATCTTTTTGTTGTTTAATTATTATTATTGGTTCATCTTTTTTTTAGTTATGTGTTCATCCGGGACCCCCCAGTAGGTATGGAAATCAACGGGTTGAACCATTGCTGAGAAGAAATCTCAAGATGGTTGAGGTGAAATTCTGAGAGTTCAACAACCTGGTAGAACAGGTGGTGCATTATCTAATGCTTAGTACAGGTGAATTGCAAAATTTTAGGAACTATCGTGTAATTAATGGTTACCGTGATGCTGTACAATTAACGCGTGATTTAGAACCGAGGTACGATGGATGGAATTAGACAATTGTAAGATGGTTGGCCGAGCCAGATGATTTCAACCACTAGAATCTTGATCCAAAGCCATTCGAGAAGACTTTACATTTTTACTAGTTTGATTAAAATTTAATATGTTATTTAGTAATTAATGTTATTTGTTATTTAGTCTAATTTTTTTTTTATGAAAATATGTCATTTTGTATTAATTTTCTTCTTTTTTTCTTATAATATATTCTCATTGCAACACACGGGATACTAGTATACATGTTGTATATACGTTGAATGATGAATAGATCTGTACAAATTTCACTCGAGGTAAATTAACTATACATACTAATAACTGACAACTTATTCATTGGTTATACATTAATTTTCTTGAATGTACATGTCATACACAATTTATTGTTGACATGTACATTTAAGAACTTTAAAATATGCAATCCGTTTGATTATAATTCAAGCAGTACATTTATTAATTGAACATTACATTTGAAAGCTTTACAAAGCTTCATTAAAAGTGCATATGATATCTGTAAAAGTTAGAAAATATTTTCGCAAAAGCATACTAATATTAGAAAATATAAAGTGAGAATTATAGCATACTAATTAATATTTTGAGTATACTTCGAATATTAAATATCAAAATCGCAGATCAGACGGTTCAATTACTATTACTAATTAATTAATGAACACAAAGATTGCGTCACACAGTGATCACTATCAGTTTAATCCCTGACAAGCCGATGGCTTTCATACCAAAAAATAGCGAGACACGAAATTCGGCCAAAGGTATATGAAATTTTGTAGTTTACAACTTGGCTGTTTGATCTGTAATTGTGTGATTTAATATTCGTGCTATCTCACATGCAATAGTTGGATCTAAATTCAAACTGTGCGTTACTTGAGAAGGTTTAATTTTTGATCGAGATGGCTGTCTAATCAAAATTAAAGTCACTTCAGCACTCTTCGTCTTTCTTCGTTTAGTGTGCTGTGATCGATCACCTACCTCTTTCAGAGCTCTCTTCTCACTAGTTCCTCTTTGCAATAATGAGCGACTACATAAGTTCTTTGTACAATGATATACTTCTCAAAATCTTAGAGCGGCTCAAGACCGGCGAGGCAGTGCGTACGTGCGTATTGGCGAAGAGGTGGATCAATCTGTGGACCTCTTTACCCATCATCGAAATTTGGTTCAGGGACTCTACTGCAATACCTACCATGGAGGGGATCACTTATTTACTTCACAAGATTAAGGATGTTCACATTCTGGAGATTTTTCTCATATGCCATCTGCGCCGTGTATGCACACCTATATATATAGCTTGATCGTATCATTTTTAGAATATAATTAATTAGAGGAGGGTCCAGTTACACCATTATATTTTATGGTGACACATCTTAATTGACACAATATTTTTATAAGTTATTTTTGTGATTTAAAAATTCAAATAGTCGATCCAAACTATTCAACATGATGTCCATATTATGTGCTTGGAGACCAAATTTTACATTTTTTAGAAATTTATTACTATTTATTTGGAATTTTTTAAAATTGTTGTTTTTCAATGGTTCAAAATTGCTTGAAAACAACAATTTTGTATACATCTTAATAAATACTAAAACAAATCCAAAAAATATAAAATTGGTCTCCAAGCACATTTTAATATGGAGATCATTTTGAACGATTCGAATTGTCTGTTTAGATTTTAAAATCGCAAAATAACAGCATCTACATCCTAGAACTATTAGAGTTTCTAATTTGATGTGGCAATTTCGAATTCAGTTTCAGTGATGTGAGAGAATTTCTTATTTAGGAACTCTGCAGTTAAGTTTCTTATTAAGAAACTGTTTATAAACTTCATGCTGACTAAATGATTGGCTCAAATTATTTCTCATTTTTAATTTGTTGCTGTTGTGGCTTAATAGAAACTCTAAAATTAGTTTCAGAGATATGAGAGTTAGTAACTTTAGAGGCCTTAATTTCTACAAAGTGGTTAACTGTTATTTAAAAAATATGTTTAGGGATGCAGACTTATAAAAATGTGGTGTTAACTAAGATATGTCACACAATAAAATGGTGTAATTGGATCCCTCCTCAATTAATTAGTGTAATTCTATACATAGGTTAATTCTGACTTGTGTTTAATTGTATACAAATTTTATATTAATTCAAAACATGTGTAGGATCTGTTACCACAGGAGCTGCCGGAAATACAATCCAGATTTAAAAACTTGACGGTTCTCACTGTTGCCCAGTGTTTTTATTCATATCTTGAAATGCAATATTGAATCATAGAGAGTTGTCCAAAGCTGACAAAGCTTGTATTAGGACTGTTATACTAAGTGCACCACTAATTTATCTAAAAACTAAAAATAATCACAATTAAAAGTAAATAGATGAGTTTAGAGAAATTTGACATGCGGAGTGATAACGGAGTTCGCCGAAACAAAGGCATACGTCTCCGGGGTGTCGTAACCTCTTTTAGGTGCGCCTTTCTATTACCCAACGAGAAAAGTTTATAACTTGTGAACCGATGAGCCCTTACAACCAAGGAAAGTCACTTGGTCAACTAGAGATGAGAGCCGGCGAGCCCTTACAACCAAGAGAAGTCTCTATATGGAAAGATAATAGGGCATTTACAACCTTTATACAACACTCCAATTGAAGGTGTTTGGAGAACTCTAGTAGTGTCTCCGGATGGCAAGATAATAGTGCATTTACAACCCTAATAAAACAGTCTAATTGAAGGTATTTGGAGCACTCTCGTAGTGTCTCTATATAGGAGGATAATAATGCTTTTACAAGCCTAATACTACACTCTAATTAAAGGTGTTTGGAGCACTCTAGTAGCGTCTCTATATGGAAAGATAATAGGGCATTTACAATTGTAATAGAACACTTCAATAGATGGTGTTTGAAGAACTCTAGTAGTGTCTCCATATTACAAGATAATAGGGCATTTACAACCCTAGTGTAACACTCTAATTGATGGTGTTTTGAGAACTCAAGTAGTGTCTCTATATGGCAAGATAATAGGGCATTTATAACTATAATACAGAGGTTGGCTACTATGCTTATATAAGCATATCCCCACATATGCTTATAACTCATTTTTGTGTTTTCAATGTCCAAATGGTCAATCTGAACCGTTCATCTTGTTCTCCATATTAATATGCTCTTAGAGACCAAATTTTATATTTTTCTAAATTTTTTTACTATTTATTAAGCCACTTTGAAAATCGTTGATCCAACGGTGGCTTAACAAAACAGTAAAATCAGAAGCCACCGTTGGATCAAAGATTTTCAAATTGGCTTAATAAATAGTAAACAAATTCAAAAAAATATAAAATTTGGTCTCCAAGAGCATATTAATATGGAGAACAAGATGAACGGTTCAGATTGACCATTTGGACATTGAAAACACAAAAATGAGTTATAAGCATATGTGGGGATATGCTTATATAAGCATAGTAGTCAACCTCCTATAATACAACACACCAATTGAAGGTGTTTGGAACACTCTAATAGTGTCTTTATATGGCAAGATAATAGGGCATTTACAACCCTAGTACGACACTCGAATTGTAGGTGCTTGGAGTTCTAGTAGTGTGTCCAGATGACAATATAATAGGGCATTTAAAACCCTAATACAACACTCTAGTTGAAGGTGTTTGGTGCATTCTTGTAGTGTATATATATGGAAAGATAATAGGGCATTTACATCTCTATTACAACACTCTAATTGAAGATATTTTGGGCGCTCAGGTAGTATCTCCAGGTGGCAACATAATAGGGCATTTACAACCCTAATACAACATTCCAATTGAAGTTGTTTGGAGCACTCTAGTAGTGTCTCCACATGGAAAGATAATAGGGCATTTGCAACCCTAATACAACACTCCAATTGAAGTTGTTTGGAGCACTCTAGTAGTGTCTCCACATGGAAAGATAATAGGGCATTTTCAAACCGAATACAACACTTCAATTGAAGGTATTTGAAGCACTCTAGTAGTGTCTCGATATGGGAAGATAATAGAGCATTTACAACCCGAATAGATCACTCCAGTTGAAGTTATTTGGAACACTCTTGTAGTGTCTCTATGTATGAATATAATAGTGCATTTACTATCCTAATACAACACTCTAATTGAAGGTGTTTGGATCACTCTACAAGTGTCTCTATATGGCAAGACAATTGAGCATTTACAACCCTAGGACAACCCTCTATTTGAAGGTGTTTGGAGCACTCTAGTGGTGTCCCCAGATGAGAAGATAATAGGGCATTTACAAACCTAATGCAACACTCGAATTGAATGTGTTTCGAGCACTCTTGTAGGTTCTGTATAAGACAAGAGAAGAAGGCAGTTGCAACCCTAATAAAAAACTCTGATTTAAGATGTTTGCAGCACTCAAGTAGTGTCTCCAAAAGGCAAGATAATAGGGCATTTACAAACAAAGTACAACACTCTAATTGTAGGTGTTTGCAGCACTCTAGTTGTGTCTCTAGATTGCAAGATAACAGGACATTTACAACCTTAATACAACACTCCAGTTTAAGGTGTTTGGAACACTCTTGTAGTGTCTCTATATAAGAAGATAATAGTGCATTTACACTGCTAATACAGCACTCTAATTAAAGGTGTTTGGAGCACTCATGTAGTGTCTCTATATGGAAAGATAATAGGGCATTTACAACCCTAATATAATACTCTAATTGAAGGTCTTGGCCGCACTCTCTAGTAGTGTCGCCGGACGGCAAGATAATAGTGCATTTACAACCCTAATAAACACAGTCTAATTGAAGGTGTTTGGAGCACTCTCGTAGTGTCTCTATATAGAAGGATAATAATGCTTTTACAAGCCTAATACTACACTCTAATTAAAGTTGTTTGGAGCACTCTAGTAGCGTCTCTATATGGAAAGATAATAGGGCATTTACAATTGTAATAGAACACTTCAATAGATGGTGTTTGAAGAACTCTAGTAGTGCCTCCGGATTACAAGATAATAGGGCATTTACAACCCTAGTGTAACACTCTAATTGATGGTGTTTGGAGAACTCAAGTAGTGTCCCTATATGGCAAGATAAGAGGGCATTTATAACTATAATACAACACACCAATTGAAGGTGTTTGGAACACTCTAATAGTGTCTTTATATGGCAAGATAATAGGGCATTTACAACCCTAGTATGACACTCGAATTGTAGGTGTTTGGAGTTCTAGTAGTGTGTCCAGATGACAATATATGGAAAGATAATAGGGCATTTACATCCCTATTATGGAAAGACAATAGATGGAAAGATAATAGGGCATTTAAAATACTAATACAACACTCTAGTTGAAGGTGTTTGGTGCATTCTTATAGTGTATATATATGGAAAGATAATAGGGCATTTACATCCCTATTACAACACTCTAATTGAAGATATTTTGGGCGCTCAGGTAGTGTCTCCAGGTGGCAACATAATAGGACATTTACAACCCTAATACAACATTCCAATTGAAGTTGTTTGGAGCACTCTAGTAGTGTCTCCACATGGCAAGATAATAAGGCATTTTCAAACCGAATACAACACTTCAATTGAAGGTATTTCAAGCACTCTAGTAGTGTCTCTATATGGGAAGATAATAAAGTATTTACAACCCTAATACAATACTCTAATTGAAGGTCATTGGAGCACTCTAGTAGTGTCTCGATATGGCAAGATAATAGGGCATTTACAACCCGAATAGATCACTCCAGTTGAAGTTATTTGGAACACTCTTGTAGTGTCTCTATGTATGAATATAATAGTGCATTTACTATCCTAATACAACACTCTAATTGAAGGTGTTTGGATCACTCTACTAGTGTCTCTATATGGCAAGACAATTGAGCATTTACAACCCTAAGACAACCCTCTATTTGAAGGTGTTTGGAGCACTCTAGTAGTGTCCCCAGATGATAAGATAATAGGACATTTACAACCCTTATGCGACACTCGAATTGAATGTGTTTCGAGGACTCTTGTAGGCTCTCTATAAGACAAGAGAAGAGGGCAGTTGCAACCCTAATAAAACACTCTGATTTAAGATGTTTGCAGCACTCAAGTAGTGTCTCCAGAAGGCAAGATAATAGGGCATTTACATACAAAGTACAACACTCTAATTGTAGGTGTTTGCAGCACTCTAGTTGTGTCTCTAGATTGCAAGATAACAGGACATTTACAACCCTAATACAACATTCCAGTTGAAGGTGTTTGGAACACTCTTGTAGTGTCTCTATATAGGAAAATAATAGTGCATTTACACTGCTAATACAACAATCTAATTAAAGGTGTTTGGAGCACTCATGTAGTGTCTCTATATGGAAAGATAATAGGGCATTTACAACTGTAATAGAACACTTCAATAGATGGTGTTTGAAGAACTCTAGTAGTGTCTCCAGATTGCAAGATAATAGGGCATTTACAACCCTAATATGGCAAGATAATAGGGCATTTATAACTATAATACAACACTCCAATTGCAGGTGTTTGGAACACTCTAATAGTGTCTTTATATGGCAAGATAATAGGGCATTTACAACCCTAGTACGACACTCGAATTGTAGGTGTTTGGAGCACTCTAGTAGTGTGTCCAGATGACATTATAATAGGGCATTTAAAACCCTAATACAACACTCTAGTTGAAGGTGTTTGGGGCATTATTGTACTGTATATATATGGAAAGATAATAGTGCATTTACATCCCTAATACAACACTCTAATTGAAGATATTTTGGGCGCTCAGGTAGTGTCTCCAGGTGGCAACATAATATGGCATTTGAAACCCTAATACAACACTCCAATTGAAGTTGTTTGGAGCAGTTTTGTTGTGTCTCCATATGGGAAGATAATAGGGCATTTATAATCCTAATACAACACTGTAATTGATGATTTTTGGAGCACTCCAGTAGTGAATCCAGATGGCTAGATAATAGAGCATTTACAATCCTAATACAACATTCCAATTGAAGTTGTTTGGAGCACTCGAGTAGTGTCTCCATATGGCAAGATAGCAGGGCATGTTCAAACCGAATACAACACTTCAATTGAAGGTATTTGGAGAACTCTAGTAGTGTCTCTGTATGGCTAGATAATAGAGAATTTACAACCCTATTACAATACTCTAATTGAAGGTCTTTGCGGCACTCTAGTAGTGTCGCCGGATGGCAAGATAATAGTGCATTATAACCCTAATAAAACAGTCTAATTGAAGGTGTTTGGAGTACTCTGATAGTGTCTCTATATAGGAGGATAATAATGCTTTTACAACCCTAATATTACACTCGAATTGTAGGTGGTTGGAGCAATCTAGTAGTGTGTCCAGATGACAATATAATAGGTCATTTAAAACCCTAATACAACACTCTAGTTGAAGGTGTTTGGAGCATTATTGTACTGTATATATATGGAAAGGTAATAGTGCATTTACACCCCAATACAACACTCTAATTGAAGATATTTTGGGCGCTCAGGTAGTGTCTTTAGGTGGCAACATAAGATGGCATTTACAACCCTAATACAACACTCCAATTGATGGTGTTTGGAGCAGTTTTGTTGTGTCTCCATATGACAAGATAATAGGGCATTTACAATCCTAATACAACACTACAATTGAAAATGTTTGGAGCACTCCAGTAGTTAATCCAGATGGCTAGATAATAGGGCATTTACAATCCTAATACAACATTCCAATTGAAGTTGTTTGGAGCACTCTAGTAGTGTCTCCATATGGCAAGATAATAGGGCATGTTCAAACCGAATACAACACTTCAATTGAAGTTATTCGGAGCACTCTAGTAGTGTCTCTATATGGGAAGATAATAGAGCATTTACAACCCTAATACAATACTCTAATTGAAGGTGTTTGCAGCACTCTAGTAGTGTCGCCGGATGGCGAGATAATAGTGCATTTACAACCTTAATAAAACAGTCTGATAGAAGGTGTTTGGAGCACTCTCGTAGTGTCTCTATATAGGAGGATAATAATGCTTTTACAACCCTAATACTACACTATAATTAAAGGTGTTTGTAGCACTCCAGTAGCATCACTATATTGAAAGATAATAGGGCATTTACAACTGTAATAGAACACTTCAATAGATGGTGTTTGATGAACTCTAGTAGTGTCTCCAGATTGCAAGATAATTGGGCATTTACAACCCTAATGTAACACTCAAGTAGTGTCTCTATATGGCAAGACAATAGGGCATTTATAACTATAATACAACACTCCAATTGAAGGTGTTTGGAACACTCTAATAAGGTATTTATATGTCAAGATAATAGGGCATTTACAACCCTACTATGACACTCGAATTGTAGGTGTTTGGAGCAATCTAGTAGTGTGTCCAGATGACAATATAATAGGTCATTTAAAACCCTAATACAACACTCTAGTTGAAGGTGTTTGGAGCATTCTTGTACTGTATATATATGGAAAGGTAATAGTGCATTTACACCCCTAATACAACACTCTAATTGAAGATATTTTGAGCGCTCAGGGAGTGTCTCTAGGTGGCAACATAATATGGCATTTACAACCCTAATACAACACTCCAATTGATGGTGTTTGGAGTAGTTTTCTTGTGTCTCCATATGGAAAGATAATAGGGCATTTACAATCCTAATACAACACTACAATTGAAAAATGTTTGGAGCACTCTAGTAGTGTCTCGATATGGCAAGATAATAGGGCATTTTCAAACCGAATACAACATTCCAACTGAAGGTATTTGGAGAACTCTAGTAGTGTCTTTATATGGGAAGATAATAGAGCATTTACAACCCTAATACAATACTCTAATTGAAGGTCTTTGGAGCACTCTAGTAGTGTCTCCGGATGGCAAGATAACAATGCATTTACAACCCTAATAAAACAGTCCAATTGAAGGTGTTTGGAGCACTCTCGTAGTGTCTCTATGTATGAATATAATAGTGCATTTACTATCCTAATACAACACTCTAATTGAAGGTGTTTGGATCACTCTACTAGTGTCTCTATTTGGCAAGATAATTGAGAATTTACAACCCTAATACAACCCTCTATTTGAAGGTGTTTGGAGCACTCTAGTAGTGTCCCCAGATGAGAAGATAATAGGGCATTTACAACCCTTATGCAACACTCGAATTGAATGTGTTTGGGGCACTCTTGTAGGCTCTCTATAAGACAAGAGAAGAGGGCAGTTACAACCCTAATAAATCATTCTGATTTAACATGTTTGCAGCACTCAAGTAGTGTCTACAGAAGGCAAGATAATAGGGCGTTTACAAACCGAGCACAACACTCTAATTGTAGGTGTTTGCAGCACTCTAGTTGTGTCTCTAGATTGCAAAATAACAGGACATTTACAACCCTAATACAACACTCCAGTTGAAGGTGTTTGGAACACTCTTGTAGTGTCTTTATATAGGAAGATAATAGTGCATTTACACTTCTAATACAACACTCTAATTAAAGGTGTTTGGAGCACTCATGTAGTGTCTCTATATGGAAAGATAATAGGGCATTTACAACCCTAATACAACACTCCAATTTAAGGTGTTTGGAGCTCTATAGTAGTGCATGCAGTTGGCAAGATAATAGTGCATTTATAGCCCTAATACAACCCTCCAGTTGATGATATTTGGAACAATCTAGTTGTGTCTCTATATGGGAAGAAAATAGTGCATTTACACCGCTAATACAACACTCTAAGTGAAGGTGTTTGAAGAACTCTTGTAGTGTCTACTGATGGAAAAATTATAGGGCATTTACAACCCTAAAACAATACTCTAATTGATGGTGTTTGGGGCACTCTAGTAGTGTGTCTATATGGTAAGATAATAGGGTATTTACAACCCAGATACAACACTCCATTTAAAGGTGTTTGCAGCACTCTACTAGTTTCTCCAGATGAGAAGATAATATGGCATTTACAACTCTAATACAACACTCGAATTGACGGTGTTTGGTGCACTCATGTAGTGTCTCTATATGGAAAGATAATAGGGCATTTACATCCTTTATACAACACTCCAATTTACTCTAGTAGTGTCTCCGGATGGCAAGATAATAGTGTATTTACAACCATAATAAAACAGTCTAATTGAAGGTGTTTGGAGCACTCTCGTATTATCTCTATATGGGAGGATAATAATGCTTTTACAACCCTAATACTACACTCTAATTAAAGGTGTTCGGAGCACTCTAGTATCATCTCTATATGGAAAGATAATATGGCATTTACAACTGTAATAGAACACTTCAATAGATAGTGTTTGAAGAACTCTAGTAGTGTCTCCATATTGCAAGATAATAGGGCATTTACAACCCTAATGTAACACTCCAATTGATGGTGTTTGAAGCACTCAAGTAGTGTCTCTATATAGCAAGATAATAGGGCATTTACAACCCTAGTACGACACTCGAATTGTAGGTGTTTGGAGCACTCTAGTAGTGTATCTAGATGACAATATAATAGGGCATTTAAAACCCTAATACAACACTCTAGTTGAAGGTGTTTGGAGCATTCTTGTAGTGTATATATATGGAAAGATAATAGTGCATTTACACCCCTAATACAATACTCCAATTGAAGATATTTTGGGCGCTCAGGTAGTGTCTCAAGGTGGCAACATAATAGGGCATTTAAAACCCTAATACAACACTCCAATTGATGGTGTTTGGAGCAGTTTTGTTGTGTCTCAATATGGGAAGATAATAGGGCATTTACAATCCAAATACAACACTCCAATTGAAGATGTTTGGAGCACTCCAGTAGTGAATCCAGATGGTTAGATAATAGGGCATTTACAACCCTAATAGAACATTCCAATTGAAGTTGTTTGGTGCACTCTAGTAGTGTCTCCAGATGGCAAGATAATAGGGCATTTACAACCCTAATACAATATTCTAATTGAAGGTCTTTGGAGCACTTTAGTAGTTTCTCTATATGGCAAGATAATAGGGCATTTACAACCCTAATAGATCACTCCAGTTGAAGTTGTTTGGAACACTCTTGTAGTGTCTCTATGTATGAATATAATAGGGCATTTACTATCCTAATACAACACTCTAATTGAATGTGTTTGGATCACTCTACTAGTGTCTCTATATGGCAAGATAATTGAGCATTTACAACCCTAATACAACCCTCTAATTGAAGGTGTTTGGATCACTCTAGTAGTGTCCCCATATGAGAAAATAATAGGGCATTTACAACCGTTGTGCCACACTCTAATTGATGGTGTTTGGACCACTCTAGTAGTATCTTTATATGGATAGATAATACGGTATTTAAAACCCTAGTACAACACTCTAATTGTAGGTGTTTGGAGCACTCTAGTAGTGTCTAAAGATGACAACATAATAGGGCATTTACAACCTTATACAACACTCTAGTTGAAGGTGTTTGCTGCACTCTAGTTGTTTCTCCAGATGAGAAGATAATAGAGTATTCACAACCTTAATACAACACTCTAATTGAAAGTATTTAGAGCACTCTAGTAGTGTCTCTATATGGCAAGATAATAAAACATTTAGAGTCCTAATACTACACTCCAAACGAATGTGTTTGGAGCACTCTAGTAGTGTCTCTATATGGGAAGATAATAGAGCATTTACAACCCTAATACAATACTCTAATTGAAGGTCTTTGGAGCACTCTAGTAGTGTCTCCGGATGGCAAGATAACAGTTCATTTACAACCCTAATAAAACAGTCCAATTGAAGGTGTTTGGAGCACTCTTGTAGAGTCTCTATATAGGAGGATAATAATGCTTTTACAACCCTAAAACAACACTCTAATGAGAGGTGTTTGGAGCACTCTAGTATGGTCTATATGGAAAGATAATAGGGCATATACAAATGTAATAGAACACTTCAATAGATGGTGTTTGAAGAACTCTAGTAGTGTCTCCAGATTGCAAGATTATAAGGTATTTACCACCCTAATGTAACACTCCAATTGATGGTGTTTAGAGCACTCAAGTAGTGTCTCTATATGGCAAGATAATAGGGTATTTACAACTCTAATACAACACTCGAATTGAAAGTGTTTGGAACACTCTAATAGTGTCTTTATATGCAAGATAATAGGGCATTTACAACCCTAGTACAACACTCGAATTGTAGGTGTTTAGAGCACTCTAGTAGTGTGTCAACATAACAATATAATAGGGCATTTGAAACCCTAATACAACACTCTAGTTAAAGGTGTTTGGAGCATTCTTGTAGTGTATATATATGGAAAGATAATAGTGCATTTACATCCCTAATACAACACTTTAATTGAAGGTATTTTTGGTGCTATAGTAGTGTCTCCAGATGGAAACATAATAGGACATTTACAACCCTAATACAACACTCCAATTGAACGTGTTTAGAGCACGCTAGTAGTGTCTTTGGATGGCAGGATAATAGCGCATTTACAACCCTAATACAACACTCCATTTGAAGGTGTTTGGAGCACTCTAGTAGTGAATCCATATGGAAAGATAATAAGGCGTTTACAACCCTAATACAACACTTCAATTGAAGTTATTTGGAGCACTCTAATAGTGTCTCCAGATGGCAAGATAATAGGGCATTTACAACCCTAATACAACACTCTAATTAAAGGTGTTTGGAGCGTTCTAGTAGTGTCTTCAAGATAATAGGGCATTTACAGCCCTAATACAACACTCTAATTGAATGTGTTTAGAGCACGCTAGTAGTGTCTCCGAATGGCAGGATAATAGCGCTTTTAAAACCCTAATACAACACTCCATTTGAAGGTGTTTGGAGCACTCTAGTAGTGAATCCAGATGGCAAGATAATAAGGCATTTACAACCCTAATACAACACTCCAATTGAAGTCGTTTAGAGCACTCTAGTAGTGTCTCCAGATGCCAATATAATAGGGCATTTGCAACCCTAATACAACACTCAAGTTGAAGGTGTTTGGAGCGCTCTAGTAGTGTCTCCAGATGACAAGTTAATAGGGCATTTACAACTTTAATACAACACTCCAATTGAAGGTGTTTGGAGCAATCTTGTAGTATCTCTAACTCCAATTGATGGTGTTTCGAGCACTCTATTAGTGTCTCTATATTAGAAGATAATAGTGCATTTACAACCCTAATACCACACTCTAATTGAAGGTATTTGGAGCGCTCTAGTTGTGTCTCCAGATGACAAGATAATAGCACAGTTACAACCCTAATACAACACTTTAATTGAATGTGTTTGGAGCACGCTAGTAGTGTCTACAGATAGCAAGATAATAGGGTATTTACAACCCTGATTCAACTCTCTAATTGAAGGTGTTTGGAGCACTTAGAAGTGTCTCTATACGGGAATATAATAGTGCATTTTCAATCCAAATACAACTCTATAATTGAAGGTCTTTGGAGCGCTCTAGTAGTGTCTCTAGATGACAAGATAATAGGGCATTTACAACCCTAATACAACATTGTAATTAAAGGTGTTTGGAGCACTCTTGTCGTGTATTTATATGACAAGATAATAGTGCATTTACAACCCTAATACAATACTCTAATTGAAGTTTTTCGGAGCACTCCAGTAGTGTCTCCAGATGAAAAGATAATAGGGCATTTACAACCCTAAAACAATAATCCAATTGAAGGTGTTTTGAGCACTCTAGTAGTATCTCCAGATGAGAAGATAATAGAGTATTCACAACCTTAATACAACACTCTAATTGAAAGTGTTTAGAGCACTCTAGTAGTGTTTTTATATGGCAAGATAATAGAGTAACTACAACCCTAATGCAACACTCAAATAGAAGGTGTTTAAAGCACTCTTGTAGTGTCTCCAGAAGGCAAGATAATATGACATTTACAACCCTAAAACAACACTCTAATTGAAGGTGTTTTGAGCACTTTAGTAGTGTCTCTAGATGACAAGATAATTGGGTATTAACAACCCAATACAACACAATAATTGATGCAGGAGCAAAATCAGTAAATATATTTACTAGATAGCATCTGATTAAGAAGATTAATTCCAGCAAGAAAAAAATCAGAAAATTATTTACTCTGTTTACCTTTATGGCAATCTTATATTTATTTAGATTTTTATTTCTTAGTTTTGCCGTTGGACAGCAGCTCCCTACTGTTAAATTTCTGTTTTAGTAATTTAAAATATTTGAGTAATATGTTACCAAATATTAGCAGCTTTCCTTCATAATTTCTGCATTTAGTAATAGCTATATAACCCAGCTTGTGGGTGACAAAAGAGACAATTATTTCTGAAAATTATTTTTGTTATAAAATTAAGGAGAGACGTTTCTCCCCTTTATTTGGTGTTCTCTGAATTTTAATCTCTGAAGATTGTTGGTATCGCACGCCTATAGAACAATCTTCTGTTCTGTCCAGCGTCAGTTGGTATCAGAGTCGAAATCCTTCGTCTTAGTGTTGTTTCATCAGTTTTAATGGCTGGTGGACGTGGTGATCATGGTGGTCGTCGTGGGCAGATTCTGATGGAGGAAGCCCCACACCATGATCGTAGCATCGAGGACGCTGTGTTGATTGAGGATCTGCAGAGACAAATTGTAGAGCTAACCCTACTCCTACGACGTAATTCGCTATTGGAGGTTGCCGATCGAAACAAAGACCGCCGAATGAGGCATGGATCTTCGAGAAGCAAAACTCGTATGAGTCGAGATCGTCGACTGAGGCACAAATCAACGAGCTACACTGACATTTCTTCTCACCACTGCCTTCACAACATATTCAGCGACAATGTTTCTCCTTCACCTCACCTCCAGCAGAGAGACAACCATTTGAAAGACTGGAATCGTTTGTATTGTGGCGCTAAAGCAGAAAATCTCAGTGAAGAAGATGAAGAGATCTTCCACGACAAAAGTTCTTTGGTTTCATGTGATGAAGAGGCTCTACATCAACACAACAGTGAAGTGAACAGTCGTGAGGCGAAAGATCATGAAACTGATTCGGATTCAACCTTCGACAACCCGTTTCAAAGCTGTACCTGGACTAACCATAGTGTTTTTAAGGTTGCTGAAATTTTTGCATGTGAAAACATGTCATTTGATTCCCCACCTATTTATGACGAATATCCCAATGATGAATATTATACTATTTCTAAGTTGGGAGAGTCCCGAACAGAAATAGAGTCATTTGACAATGGCCTTGTAGGTGATTTACTAGTGTTATCATTCTTCCCTTCCAACACAACAAATACTTCCACCAAAGAAGTTTGTTCCTTGTCAACAACTAATGCTGATCTCCAATAATTCCAGCAGAAAACTTGTTTAATCAATATACGATTCAAGGTATGGATATGATGATCCTTTTCTAAAATCAAGAAGTGACACATCAAATGAAGGGTACTTCACATTTTTTAGATGTTACAATACTCGGTTTGATTTCAGTTTTGATGAGATCACAAAACCAATCATTAGACTACCCATTTGTGGGTTGCACAACTCTATTTTTGTTCTCCATGATCTCATGCGGTTCCGATATTCTTTAACAATGTTTGTTCTAAATTTGTACTATTTGAAAGAGGTCTACAAGGAAAGTAACTCGAGGACGAGTTCTTTTCAACCAGGAGCGACTGATGTAGGAGCAAAATCAGTAAATGTATTTACTAGATAGCATCCGATTAAGAAGATTAATTCCAGCAAGAAAAAAATCAGAAAATTATTTACTCTGTTTACCTTTATGGCAATCTTATTTATATAGATTTTTATTTCTTAGTTTTGACCCTGGACAGCAGCTCCCTGCTGTTAAATTTTTGTTTTAGTAATTTAAAATATTTGAGTAATATGTTACCAAATATTAGCAACTTTCCTTCCTAATTTCTGCATTGAGTAATAGCTATATAACCCGGCTTGTGGGTGAGAAAAGAGACAATTATTTCTGAAAATTATTTATGTTATAAAATTAAGGAGAGACGTTTCTCCCCTTTATTTGGTGTTCTCTGAATTTTAATCTCTGAAGATTGTCGGTATCGCACGCCTATAAAGCAATATTATGCTCTGTCCGGCGTCAATAATTGAAGGTATCTATACGGGAAGATAATTGTGCATTTATAACTGTAATACGACACTCTAATTGAAGGTGTTTAGAGCACTCCAGTAGTGTCTCCAAATTGATAGATAATAGGACATTTACAATCCTCAAACAACACTTCAATTGAAGGTATTTTGAGCACTCTAGTAGTGTCTCCAGATAAGCAGATAATAAAGTATTCACAACCTTAATACAACACTCTAATTGAAGGTGTTTAGAGCACTATAGTAGTGTCTTTATATGCAAGATAATAGGGCATTTACAACTCTAATACAACACTCAAATAGAATGTGTTTGAATCACTCTAGTAGTGTCTCCAAGATGGCAAGATAATATAACATTTACAACCCTAAAATAACACTCCAATTGAAGGTGTTTTGAGAACTTTAGTAGTGTCTCTAGATGGAAAGATAATAGGGTATTAAATTAACAACCCTAATACAACACAATATTGAAGGTCTTTGGAGTAGTCTAGTAGTGTCTCCAGATGGTGAGATAATAAGACATTTATAACCTTAATACAACACTCCAGTTGAAGGTGTTTGGAGCACTCTTGTAGTGTCTCTATATAGGAAGATAATAGTGCATTTACAACCGTAATAAAACACTCTAATTGAAGGTGTTTGGAGCACTCCAGTAGTGTCTCTATATGGCAAGATAATAGAGCATTTACAACCCTATTTCAACACTCTAATTTAAGGTGTTTGGAACACTCTAGTAGTGTCTCTATATGGCAAGACAATACAACATTTTCAACTGTAAAACAACACTTCAATAGATGGTGTTTGAAGCACTCTATTGGTGTCTCAAGATTGCAAGATAATAGGACATTTACAACCCTAATGTAACACTCCAATTGAAGGTGTTTGGAGCAATCTAGTAGTGTTTTTATATGGGAAAATAATAGTGCATTTACAACCTTAATACAACACTTCAATTGATGGTGTTTGGAGCACTTTAGTAGTGTCTCTAGATGACATGCTAATAGAGCATTTACAACCCTAATACCACACTCGAATTGATGGTGTTTGGGACACTCTAGTAGTGTCTCTATATGACAAAATAATAATGTATTTACAATCCTAATACAATATTGCAATTGAAGGTGTTTGGAGCACTCTAGTAGTGTCTCCAGATGGAAAGATGAAATGGCATTTACAACCCTAATACCACACTCCAATTGATGGTGTTTGGAGCACTCTAGTAGTGTCTTTATATGGCTAGATAATATGGCATTTACAACCCTAGTAGAACACTCTAATTGTAGGTGTTTGGAGCACTCTAGTTGTGTCTCCAGATGAGAAGATAATAGAGTATTCACAACCTTAATATAGAGCACTCTAGTAATGTCTCTATATGGCAAGATAATAGAACATTTAGAACCCTAATAATACACTCCAAATGAAAGTGTTTGGAGTACTCTAGTAGTATTTCCAGATGGCAAGATAATATTGCATTTACAACCCTAATACAACACTCTAATTGAAGGTCATTGGAGCACTCTAGTAGGGTCTCTATGTTGCTAGATAATAGGGCATTTACAACCCTAATAAAATACTCCAATTAAAGGTATTTGGAGCACTCTTGTAGTGTCTCTATATAGGACGATAATAGTGTATTTACAACCATAATACAACACTCTCATTGAAGGTGTTTGGAGCACTCTAGTAGTGTCTCTATATGAAAAGATAATAGAGCATTTACAACCCTAATACAACACTCTAACTGAAGGTGTTTGAAGCACTCTAGTAGTGTCTCCAGATTGCAAGATAATACGACATTTAAAACCTTAATACAATACTTTAATTGATGGTGTTTGGATCACTCTACTATTGTCTCTATATGGCAAGATAATATGGCATTACAACCCTAATACAACACTCTAATTGAAGGTGTTTGGAGCACTCTAGTAGTGTCTCCAGATTGCAAGATAATACGGCATTTACAACCTTATACAACACTGTAATTGATGGTGTTTGGAGCACTCTAGTAGTGTCTCTAGATGGCAAGATAATAGGTCATTTACAACCCTAATACAACACTCCAATTGATGGTATTTGGAGCACTCTTGTAGTGTCTCTTTATAGAAAGTTAATAGGTCATTTATAACCCTTATACAACACTCGAATTGAAGGTATTTGGAGCGCTCTAGTAGTGTCTCTAGATGGCAAGATAATAGGGCATTTACAACCTTAATACAACACTCCAATTGAAGGTGTTGTCGAGAACAGGAGGAGATCAATGCTAGTCGATCAAATCCCCGTGCCTTGCAAATTCGAATCTCAGTTCACAACACAATCTCGCACGTTTCTTGATTATCCAAATCTCAACTAAATCGAGGAGGTAAAGAGAGATCAAGAGCTAGATCAGACGGATCTAGATCGATCTCGGATCAAGAGGAAGAGAGAGATCTCAGATCCTCTACACAATGAGAGGAGAGAGAGGGTCGGCGGCCGACGGTGAAGCACACGATAGCAGAGGAGAGGCCAAGCTCGGCTCGACTTGAGTGGCTCGGATCCAGATCAGATCGGGTCTGATCGAACCAAGGTACTGCAACGGCGAGAGGCGCGAGGCGACGGTGGGTTCGACGGCTCTAGCTCCAAGCCGATCGGCCTCTAAGGCCGATCCGACGGCGGGTGGAGGTGGTTGGTCCTTGTGGCGGCGGCTCGGCTTGTAGTCGTGCCTCTCGTACTCCTTTGCTAGCTTATTTGATCAATGGAAGAAGAATAGAAGAAGGGAGAAGTTTCTAGATTGATCTTGCCAAATGAATTGATTGATTTAGAATGGAGAGATACTCCTTCTTAAATAGAATTTATCAATTACGCAAATGTCCTTGAAAATATCTCATCTCATGTTGAATCAATAAGGCACATTTGGTAATTTCATTAATTAATGGTCCATTGAACCATTGGTTTATTTAAGAATAAATCCATCCATTGTTTTCTTTGTAAGCCACCTCATCCCTCTCATGTGTTTGACCAGCCAAACACATGACACCTCACCTCTAGTCAAAAATGTGTTTGACCAAGGTTTGACCCATCTTTGACTTACCTCTTCACTTAAATGATCATAACTTTTGAACCGTAAGTCCAATCATCTCATATAATTAAAACACACCAAAATAGAAGGATAATCATCTCATATAATTAAAACATCATTTGCACAGCAAGTTGCAAACAACTTTAATTACATCCTTATATCTCTCATATGTTGGAACTGTATAATAGCTTGTATTACTAAATTCTTTGTTCTATGTTGTTTCCAATATTTATGCACTAGTGTCATAAACTCGTATGACATCTCGACCAAGTGACCCTATAGGTGACCGGCTTAGATCTGTATTATGTTGGCAATCTGGAACAGCTGATTTCCAGTTGATCAAGGTTAGCGTCTAGCAATACGCCTTGACTATCCAATTATACAGACAATATATATCCAGACAGTACCATTGATCCAATATAGACAGTGTATAACACTGTCTGTGTTGTTTCCAATATCTCATGATTATCCTCTGATGAACGCAAGACATGATGCTTGTCATTTTTGCTATATCATCGATTATCTTTCTTGACACGTGAGAACTATATTATAATACTTGATTGCAACTGGTCAATCAAGCTGTGTACATATAGGGCCCCAATGGATATCATAGCTTATCGCATACACTATGATGCAGGCAAGAAATATTTTGTCCTATTGACATATGCGTCATACCCTACTTAAGTACTGCACATAGAGAAGATGTCTGAATGACCCCTTTTTACAGAGAGCGTTGGATAAAAATCACTGATGCACATTCCTTAAGCGGGCATGCCATATTTTCAGGCTTAAGACAACAACACCGTGAACCATCAATGACAATAAACACAGAATCCATAGTGATGTTCACGTGTGGTCAAATCCAATGCTATACGCATCTGTGACATTGAACAGGCAGCAAGTCCGAGTTGATCCGTAAGCTTAAATCACAACATTCAATCATCACACTAGCCTCGAGTGTAATTAGTGTTCCTTGCTAATTACTTCGGCTAGGGATACTTTAAAGTTCATCACTTGTATAGCTTGGTTGCCACTCAATCTAAAATCGTAGATGTTTCCACAAGTAATGCAACTTCTAGGCAACAAATTGATTCCCGTCAATCAATCATATGAACAAGAAATACAAACAATAGTTTGTTCTAGGACACACAACTCTATCAATATATATACATATACAAGTAGGGTTAAAATGGACCATTGGTTTTGTGCCCCAACCATACTCCATGTCTCTATTTATGTTTACAAAATTCAAACAGTCGATCCGAATCGTTCAACATGATATACATATTAAAATGTGCTTAGAGACCAAATTTTATATTTTTAAATTTTTTTACTATTTTTTTAGATAGGTACAAAATCACTGTTTTTGGATGGTTCAGATGCAGTGATTTTGTACTTATTTAGAAAATAGTAAAAAAATTCCAAAAATATAAAATTTGGTCTCTAAGCACATTTTAATATGCATATCATGTTGAACGATTCGGATCGACTGTTTGAACTTTGAGAATAGAGATAAAGAGGTGGGGTATGGTTGGGGCACAAAATCAATGGTGCATTTTAACCCTACTCTACACATACACATACACATACACACACAGACACAGACACACACGCGCGCACACACACACACATGTGTGTGTGTGTGTGTATTGGATCTCTCATCTTTGTGTGTGTGTGTGTGTGTGTGTGTGTATAGAGGAGAGATCCAATTACACCTTTTTTGGTGACACCGAATTACACTCTCCATTTTCAAAGTTTTTAAAGTTCAAATAGTTGATCTAAACCGTTCAACATAATGGATATTTTAAAATGTGCTTGAAGATCGAATTTTATATTTTTTTTTGAATTTTTTTTACTATTTATTAAGGGTGCGTTTGGATGAATCAAGGAATAGCTCGGAATAACAGCTACTCCTGGATTCGGAATAGCTGCTAACCCAATATTTCATAGGAATAGTAGAATAGCAGCTAACCCAAGCTATTCCTTTGTGAGAATAGCATTTTTTTTCACCCAAACGTGTTGTGTTGAGAATAGCTCGCCAAGAATAGCAGTTATTCCTGGGTTAGCGCTATTCCTATGTCACCCCAACGTACCATAAGTATTTAATAAAATCGCTATATTCAGACCATTAAATTTTTTTACCCATCTTAATAAATAGTAAAAAAAATTAAAAAATATATAAAATTTGATCTGCAAGCACATTTTAACATATCCATCATGTTGAACAGTTTGGATCGACTGTTTAGACTTTGAAAATATAGTGTGTAATTCGGTGTCACCAAAAAAGGATGTAAGTGGATCCCTCCTCATATATATACATATACATATAAATATATATATAGTAAGGCTACCATACATTGCAATGCATAGGCATTTTTGTGCATTTGACTATAAATCATCGTATTCCAAGTGAAAAACAATGATTTTTAATAAATCTAAAAAAATATAAAATTTGGTCTCCAAGCACATATTAACATGGAGAACGAGATAAACAGTTTGGATCGGTCATTTGAACTTTGAATCTGATGATTTATAGTCCAATACACAAAGATGCTTATGCATTGCAATGTATGGTAGTCTTATATAGAGTAAGGCTACCATATATAGGTATCTTTGTGCATTTAGCTATAAATCATCGGATTCAAAGTGAAAAATAATAATTTTCAATAAATCTAAAAATATAGTAAAAAATTCCAAAAAAATATAAACTTTAGACTCCAAACACATATTAATATGGAGAACAAGATGAACGGTTTGAATCGGTTATTTAGACTTTGAATCCGGTAATTTATAGTTCAATGCACAAAGATGCCTATGCATTGCAATGTGTAGACTTACTCTATATATAGAGAGAGAGTTGGGCTATGGTGCTTTGCGAAGTAAAGCGGGTGCTTTACTTCACACTCATATTTTGTATTTTTAAAGTTCAAAACGTCAATCCAAACCGTTCAAGTTGATCTCCATATTAAATTGTGCTTGGAGACCAAATTTTATATTTTTTAAAATCATTGTTTTTTATGATTCAGAATTTTCTGAAAAATAATGATTTTAAAAAATTCTAAAAAAATAGTAAAAAATTTTCAAAAAATATAAAATTTAGTCTCCAAGCACAATTTAATATGGAAATCAACTTGAACGATTCGAATAGACGTTTAAAACTTTAAAATTGAAGATATAGACGTGAAGTAAAAGACTCGATTTACTTCGCAAAGCACCATAGTCCAACTCTTCTCTCTCTATATATATATATATATAAAGAGCTATTTGCTCATTTATTACAAATTGACCGCTCACCATTTATATGAAAAAAATGACACATGCATTTCAAAGATTAGAACTAGATTATAATTAACAAAAGTAAATGTATTGATATGCGTTCCGAAGTGGCAACCTTTTTATCACTTAAAAAAGAGATAAAACCACTAATAATCAAACAAAAAACCATTAGTCAAAAGTGGTCTCTTGTCAGGCCTTGGTTGAGAAAATATACTGGATTTGGACATCAAAAGCCCAAAAGGCCATATAAGAGAAATTCTTTGGATATCATATCCTACCTATTATTTGAAAATAATTTTTATAAATATTAAATAATTAGATAACTTGATTTCTAACTTTTACTTCAGAAAAAATATTGAATAATTTTTTGTTCGGTTGTAACAGTTATAAGTAGATTCAGGCCAATACGATGCCATAGAGCTTATATATAGACTCACTAAAAATATAACATGTTACCAAATAATTAATTATAACGACTCGTTGATAAAGTCAAAAGCTAATTTTTATCAGTTATATTTAAACTTCTTAATGCACGTGGCTTTTCCACTCTTCCCCTCCAACCCATTACACAACCTTTAATTACTCACTTTCCTGGAAAGAAAAATGCTAACGTATAGATGAAACTAGGTAAGAAAAGCAAGTGACAAGAAAGAGAGAGACGTGCACTAAGAAGGATCAAGTCTTTTAATTAATCATCAGAAAAAAAATAAAATAAGGGATTGCTAATTAAACAAGCAACTCCACAACTAGAGGTTTCTTGGTGGGCCTTTTTAAAGGAATATTGTCAAATTTGGGCTTAGATTATGGCCTGATATTAACGTACTAATACTTGACAATATATTTGTTTATAACATTCTTTTATTTAAAATGAACAAAATATCAGAACAAACCTTACTGAAGTAATTGATTTTGTAAGGCTTGCCAGTTGTACTACACAATCCAACTTAAATAGCTAGCTTGTGTTACTTTGATCTGAAAAAAATATATATATATTACTCTAGGTCTTTGTTTGTGATAATAGAAGTGAAACCCATGTCAACTGAATTACGTAAGTGTTCGTTTAAGACATTTATAATAACCAATAAAATCCACAAATCTTCTTATAAATTTTGTACAAGCAGGTAGACAAACACTTATTTACAAATTTATATATATTACTACATATATTTCATTAAAATTATGTACATGTTATTCTGTTCAGACCAATAGTTCTTTATTACGTCCAAGAACATTCGCACGCCTTATTTTCCGTTCATCAGAAAGTTTCTTCGCGAAACTCGTGAGCATATCTGCATTGGTGCCGGCTCCGGGAATCTTCTCGAACAAGCCGGTTTCTATATTGACCCTCGAAACTGGCTTCTTCAGAAGGTCATTGCCAATCTGCACAAGTTTTTGCATGTTCTCCATGGAAGAATCATCGGTTGAACTTGTGGTACCTGTGAGTGCATCATACTGATCCCCACATTGTCAGCAAAATATTTCAATGATCAAAACAACAAAAATGACATTTTAAGCGCAACAAATGCAGTGGAATCTCTCTCTATCTCTCCCTATCAAGCATAGAATTGCATTAATCTTTATCTGTTATAACCATCTAAAATGTATTTCTTAACACATCCACATGTGAACTTAATTTTTAACAATATTACATTACATGGTGGACCACCAAATCATGGAATGCATGATGAGCACCAAGTTAAATAATTTACTATAATTATCTTTTATGAAACCATATACCTGTATACGGAGATAGCTTTCCTCAGACCGGAGCGCCTGAAAAAGAGCAGCTAGATGAATATCGACCATGTCAGCACTTCCAATGTTAAAAATGTCGATAATTGGCGAGGCACCCTTCCAGTTGAGCCATCCAAAGGTGCCCCACTTAGAAACCTCCTGTGCAGTATACTTTTCTTCGATCTTGTTTGATCCAGTCCCAATTGAGATCACTAAAAATTTGTTGTAGTCCGTAGGCTTGATCGGGAAGAACTGATTATTTCCCGAAACAATTTCCCGTGTAACATGGTTCATAGCAGCCAGTGTCTACTTTATATATACATATGTATACAAAAAAAAGTGAGCTTGATGCAAAAGTATGACCATATTTATAGATAATAACAAAACAGAGGATTCATTAAAAAACAATGATTAGCAAATTTCGATATTAGTTTCTATTTGCTACTGTTAAATTTGAAATCAATAGCTGATCAATCATCACTTGTATAGATATATTCTTTAATATGGAAAATTCTTTTTCATAATTAAATGATGTTAATAAAGAACTATCTGAGGGATATTTTATTTTCCCAAGTAATTATCTTTTTATCTTTTTTTCTTTCTTGTGGTTAATTTATACATTAAAATAAATATATATATAAATAACAAGTCTGCTGAGCTCTATAAATTGAGTAGTGTGCGTCATAAACACAAATTTAAACCCGTTGTCCAAGATTAATTGTATCGCTTCTTTTGTGAAAATGAAACAACCATTCAATTATACAAATATCTCTGGTCGTTCCAACAGCACGAGTAGGTCGAATGAAAATTTCAATTTAGCAGTTTGATCGCTCTCATATATCACAGTAACTCTTCACTAATTCATGAAATAAAATATTTTTATATCCTTTTTAAATAATTTTATATTGTTGTCTATGTATAGGATGGTAACTTTTTCTTTCTTATCTTTAATTATCGAGCTACATATCTCTCATTGCGTATGAGATTTGGGGTCCAAAATAAGTAGAGCCTCACAAGAGATTATTACCGTTGTATACATTTCCCTTTTCTCACTTAATTAGTGGACTGAATAAT
>CAXKVR010000487.1:0-30836 GCA_964058845.1 Carex sylvatica
AGAAAGAAGTGTAAACTTGAAAGTGTGTCAGTATGAAATCAAGCAACAGAGAAACAGATATTCTTATCATGTCGAAGTATAATTGTGAGGCAACAAGTGGTATCCATAATTAATTATGCCAAATTCTGTAAATTAATAGTTTCCGGTAAAGAATGGGATACTGCCTCTTTTTTTCAAAAAAATAAAAATAAATAATCCCAACTTCTTTTTTTTTTTTTAATGTGCTAAAAGCATGACAGGATATACATCTTAGTGCACATTCCATTGGCAAAGTTGTGGAAGGGAAAGTAAATGGATTGTCATTTTCGGATTGATGTATGATAAAATATCTACAGTTGAGATAATTAACCCACAAAAGTTTAACAACAAAGGGGAAAATTAGGAATTTACCTGAGACTAGTTTTAATGGCAGAGAGCACCCGATCAGGATGGTTGTCGGTACACCATTGCTTGGTGGTGATAAACACATCCGCACGGGACCCAATCAGACCGAGCCGCACAGCCTCAGCGATGGCCTCACCCAAGGCACCCTCTGACCCGTACTGAACTGCTGTGTCGAAGTGGCGGTATCCGATCTTGATCGCCTCTATGATGGCCGCTTTTGCTTTATCAGGATCGAACGAGAACTCGAACGTGCCTAAGGCGACAACTGGCATGTCATGGCCTGAGTTGAGGGTTTTTAAAGAGATTTTTGTACTGGTTTCTGCTGCCATCTCGGATATGAATCTGATCTTTCTTTCTCTCAATTAATATGAACTTTAGTTTGCTTATGGTTGTTCCTTGTTTATATATAGCCCCAGAATAATTAGGAGTGTTTTAGAGCAAGTGATAAACCTGTGCAGCAGATTTTCTATGATATACAGAGTGGTGAATGATGCGCTCGTCCTTCTGAAATTTGATTTATTTGACATGCAATTTAATGGACGTAGTACTGAAAATGAAAATTAATCGAATTATCTTAAACTTTTCTGTTAGAGTGCACAAAAAAAATACTGACTAGTTTTTTTAATTGATAAAATGAGCCTAAAATATTGAAGTACATTTGTATGGGTCAGTGACCCGCTACACCTCTATGTTACTAAGATATCTCATAGGATCTCATCTTGTTTACCTGTGTTAACTGAGGAATCCGCATCGTCTGCATTAACTAAAAAGAGTATTTTTGAGTTAATATATATCGACCGTCTGATTGTAAACAGAGTTCATCCGGTTCTCGCCTAAAACATAGGGGTCTTTAATATTAGTGCAGATTTAATTCGCACGAATCTTAATGCTAATTGGACAGTCCAGATACATTAACTCAAAAGATTCTTTTTTGAGTTAATGCAGAGGATACGATGTCGTTAACTGAGACGTCACGGGTTACACCAAGTTTGCTTTAAGAAAAAAAATCAAATATATGTTTTTGATAAAAAAAAGGCTAGTTGTCCATTACATTAGAAAAAGAAAACATCACCCTGCATAATTGTTCTTGCTAATAAGAAAGCCATTGAACCCTATCGGCATAAAACTCCACCATAACCACACACTGTGATAAGACATTGCTAGAAACAAACGCTGACATCCGTGGCATGTGAACCACCTTCTTTCAGGCATTCTTTAGTGATTTTACGGATAATTAATGCACTTTTGTCACACACACACTAGGAGTTTGCTAACGGGTACGGACCGGGCGGGTAGGATATATCTGAAGTCGGGCACGGATGTGGGTCGGATACGGATATCACGGGTATACAGGTACCACGGGCCGGGTATCACGGGTATTTTTTTCAAAACCCGTACCCTACTCGTCTTATACCTGTGCCCGTGGTACCCTTGACGGACAGGGCGGTTCGGATAGGGTACCCGGTCCGGTTTTTTATTTTTTATTTTTTTCTGTTTTTTTTTTCCGTTATTTTTTTATAGTGTTGTACGAATATCATTACGTGTTTATAATTCGACTTTTAAAATCAAAATAGTTCCATATCAAATAGTGTATATAAATAAATAAAATTTGTAACTTATATATAAAAATTATTCACGCGAAAATTTGTATATTTATTCGGCTAAATACAAATGTATTTATTTATTTCTTTACACCAGTCATTTTATTTTATTTTCAAATTTTCATTCTAATTATATAGTTTCATAATTTATTTATATCTATAATATATTTTATAAACGTTAATTTATTTTTAATAGGTTACAAAACAGAAATTAAAAAACAGAAATTAAAAAACAGAATTTAAAAAACAGAAATTAAAAAACAGAAATTAAAAAACAGAATTTAAAAAACAGAATTTAAAAAAAAGAAATTAAAAACAAATATAATCACTTCACATATTAAAATCTATAAAACTAACATATTTTAAAAAACCTATTAAAAATAAATCCGAATTTTGAAAAATAAATCTAACCTATTCAAAACAAATATAATCACTTCACATATTCAAATCTATAAAACTAACCAATTTTTTCCACATATTAAAAATAAATCTAACAATTTAAAAAATAAAATCTAACATATTCAAAACAAATATAATTACTTGACATATTCAAATCTAACATAAACTAAATAAATCTAACATATTCAATAAATCTAATAAATCTAATAAATCTAATTACTTAATAAATTTAACAAATCTAACAAATGACAAATCTAATTACTTAATATTCAATAAATCTAGCATAAACTAAATGTACTCTACAAAAATAAATTAATCTAAAATGAAATAAATGTTATCTTTAAATCTCGCGAAAAAATTTTGTGGGAGGTGCCGAACTTCGTAATTTCGATACCTTCGTAATTCCGTTTGCGAATTTGTATAATGAATTAAATTTACAACTATATTTTTTTTTAAACAATAAATTAAAAAATTGTGAATAATTAAATTTGAGAATTGAGATTGAGAGAACGAGAGATGAGAGAATGAGAGTGTGAATTTTTTTAGAGGAAGAGGGGGTATTTAAAGAAAATATTGGGAGGGAATAAAATTTGAAAAAAAAAAAAAAACCGACGGGACGGTGGGTCTGGTCGGTCGGGTTTGATTAGACCGGTCCAGGCCCGGTTGAACCGACGGCAAATTCAAAATTTCAAAAAAATTAGAATTTTTAACGGGTCGGGTACAGGTACGGGTACGGGTTAGGCGCCGGGTCGGGTTGGGCAGGTACAGGCATAATTCGGGCCGGGTTTGCCCAGCTATTGAACCAAATAACCGTACCCTACCCGTTTTATGCCCGTACACGTGTACCCGTATACCCGTTTACCCAACCAAAACCCGGGCTGGAGCACGGGTACCCCGGGTACCGGGCACGGGCAGGTCAGGCACGGGCCGCCCGACCCGGGTTTTTGCAACCCTCTAACACGCACACACACACCCCAGTACATAATCACAGACTTTCTTTTGAAGGCAACTCTGCTCCCTAAAACTGATCATTTTTTTAGCTTGTGGGCAACGCAACGCGCATCTGCTTCTGAAGCGATGATTACAGAATCCTCTTTTTCTGGGGTAACATAATATTTTAGTTTAGATCTGAACTGTTTAATTAAAATTCAGGTTAATCCGGCCTGAGATGAAACGTACAGGGCCTCTTTAATTTCGTGCAGATTCTGTTTAGACGGTCTGGATCCAAACAGAAATATTTTGTTACATTAAGTGATACGAATTCATGATTAAACCAGTAGCAACTAGCAGTACTTTCTTTTTCCTGAAACTGTTTCCTCTCTTTGTTGGGCCGTTGGGGGCAACGGTTTCATTCATTGTAATGCTATGTTTTGTACGAACTCAAAAACTTGATGGTTATTTTTTAACTATTCAACAGTAGATATTAATCACATCTCAGTACGTAAAACGGAATTAGGAGTGTCAATAGGTATTTGGATGGATGCATTTTTAATTTTCCATACACATATCCTCTTATCCATACCTACCCTTTTGTCCTATAAATAATAACTTATCCATACTTACCCTTAGCCATTAAAATAGCAGGTAACGAAACAAATAACAATAATTAGTAAATAAAAACATCATGGCATATAAATTCAAAAATATAACTACTCTACTTACATAAACATATGAGGATATATACTTATAAGTTATTTTTTCGTTTTCAAAATCCAAAAATGACTTATAAATATATACCCTCATATTATCATATATGCTTATGTAAGTAGAGTAGCCAACCCCTCTCTCACCCTTGCAGGATCTAGACATTAAGCTCCTTAATAAGGAGGATTTAATGTCTAGATCCTGCAAGGGTCATGATTTACTGTTTTTTTTTAAAGGATGCTCAGCTGTTGAATTTTCAGATCGCACATGGATGAATTTTCCAAATTATGAGCTTCAACACTTAAGCATACACTGGTCGTGCCACATATGATCCCAGCGCCCATAGACCGCGCGTTGCACCCGTGGACCGCATCTCTGAACCACGCACGGAGCCTATGGACCGCGCCTGTGCATTGCGCACCCTTTTTTTCTGCTGAAGGCGGGATTCGAACCCAGTTGAGTTCTGTTGGTGCCAAAATTCTTACCACTACACTAGAGCTCACATGTGTTATCTTGTAGATAAATATAATATTTAACTATTTTTCTCTACAAATTTGATTTAAATTATAATTATATAAAGCCTATCCTTTTTTTCCGCCTTATCAAATCAAATAAACTAATAAAAAAATATGATAGACATCCCTGAACGGAATGAATACCACAAGACACATACCAGCTTCAGACACGTTTAAACAATCGATAGAATATTTGCGACAACTAATCATCGGATGAGATGGATCCGGGATCCCTAACTAAGGTTACTGGGCCCAGTCTCCCAGCCGCATGATCGATCTCAAGATCTTAACCCATGTGTTGAAATAGACTGCGTCTATGCTTAACGGGCCTTGAAATTTTGGGGCCTCTTTCCATACTAAAGGTTAAATTTTATAGATTATTGGGCCTTAAAGAAAACTCATGAGCCCGCACTCATGAACGGGAAGGGCTACCCGGTGACGGTGGTGTTACTGGAGGCACTACTGGTGTAACTGGAGGCGCTGGTAGCGGCGGTGAACAAGGTGATGGCGCTGGTGTTATAACTGGAGGCGGTGGCGAGGTGTAGTTATACGATGGAATCGGTGGTGCAATCATTAATTGTTGAAAGTGCTAATAGTTTGGATCGAGATGTTTATTCTTGTGATGCGTATATTGCAGTTTGAGAGGTATTTATAGGGACAAGGGGGCTAACAAGTCCCATATATAATGAAGTCATCATTTGGTGATTTTTTTAATTGGAGAAGATAATGGGTTTCTCTTTTAATATGACAACTGCCAATGATCAAAGGTAGAGAGCTACCGTAACGAAAGACTTTGTTACCAGATGTCATATATTTCGTAGGGCTACGGACACAGTACACCAAGCAGCAGTTTTTTTTTTTTTTTTTTTTAACAATACTGTACTAATGATAGTAGTTTTAAATAGACATTTGTTAAAATCCGGCCGGGCTCAACCCGGACCGGTTCGTTCGTGCCTGCTGTCTGGGGTATCCGTATTCGAGCCCGAATATAGACAGATAAATAGATACACGGGTGCGGGTATGAAACGGGCCGGTCACGGTTTTTTTGGAAAAAACCCGGGCTAACCCAGACCGGATATTGAACCCGTGCCCACCCGTTGTACCCATTACCTGTTGTACCTGCACCTGTGCCCGCACCCATGTACCCGTGTACCCTACCCATTGTACCCGTTTTTTTTTTTTTCAAATTTTTTATTTATATTTTATTTAACCTATTAAAAATAAATGAACGTTTAGAAAATATATTATCAATTTAAAATGTAAACTACAAATTTTGAGATATAAATAAATTATAAAACTATATAATTAGAATGAGAATTTGAAAATAAAATAAAATGACTCGTGTAAAGAAATAAATAAATAGATTTGTACTTAGCCGAATAAATATACAAATTTTTGCACAAATAATTTTTATATATAAGTTACAAATTTTATTTATTTAGAAATTATAAAGATGTGACTTGATAATTTATGTATATATATACACTATTTGATATTGAACTATTCAGATTTTAAAAGTCGAATTATAAACACGTAATAATATTCTTACGACACTGTAAAAAAACATAAAAAAAACATAAAACAAAAACATAAAATAAAAATAGAAAAAAAAAATTGGATCAGACCGCTCCTATCCGGACCGCCCGGCCCCCCTACCCGACCCGCTCGGCCCTAGAGCCCAAAACGGGTACGGATATGAAACGGGTAGGGTAGAGTTTTTAAAAAAAAAAAAACCCGTCTACCCGTGCCCGTTCTACCCGAGTACCCGTTCTACCCATTGCCCGCCACGGGTTTACCCGAACCCGACCCGAGGTACCCGTCAACAAACCTCTAGTTTTAAACCCCATTTTTAATATTTGCTCAAAATCATGTAGTCAATTTCGAACTAACATTAATTGTCCTGAAGGAATAGTATTACCACATTAATTTACTGTTAAGGTCATGAGGTTAATTCTATTTTAAATATATGATTAAGAAATTATCAGCAATTTCAAAACCAGGACTTGTGCATATATACGTCCATAACAAATGGGAAGCCATCCAAGGATATAAACACATATATTTTGGTCATACTTAATTAATTGTTAATTAAATTTAAGGAGAATTAAGTTTGTTCACTCTATCTTACTCTTCATATTTTATATTTATTACAACTTAAAGTAATTCATCTGGATGAATAATATATAAATAAATCTTTGTCTATAATATTTTTAGATCCTGCAAATAAAATAAATGCAGAGTAAGTTAATGTTGATCCGTCTCAAGTTGTGGTGTAGCTTACTACAATTCTACAAATTAACTCAGATTTTACTCTATGCTACTTCTATTTTAATTTACTCCTTATTTGATAACAGCTTAATTAAATGAGGAATAAGAGGTTTATACACCCACGACCAAACATGGCCTTTATGCTCAGAACGTCTAATAATAATGAGACGGATCTTTCAATGACATCGATCAATTGCTAACTTTTGTTCACTTGTCTTAATGTATAAGCTTATGTCATATATATATGTTCCCAAGCTATTGATAATTAACCAGGCCGGGTGTACCTATATATATAATAATAATTTGCAGTATATGTTTGCGTACGAATTCACATTCTTCAAGTTACCTGACTCATGATCGAGGACAATTGAAACGGACGGTCCGTAATCTTTTTTTTTTTAACTTGTCACGAATTTCAAAGCATAAATAATATTGTCCCCTACACTATCCCGAATAAGCACCGACTAAGAGTAAATCTGGACCTGCGAGGATACAGATCCCTTGCGTACGTAGTATATATTTATACATACATTGGAAACCAGTTGTCAGTTGATCGACTTAAATTGAAATCATACAATTGGAGAAAACTAATCTGAATTTTAACAACGGAATTAGTAGAATGGATGCATGTGTTTGAATGTGTCTTGAGTTATATATCTAATTAATAACCTAAGAACGGAACTAGTAAAGTGGATGCATGTGTTTGAATGTGTCTTGAGTTATCTATCTAATTAGCTTTCACACGCCGAAAAACTAATGGCAGCTTAATTTTTATATAGGAACGTAACATGATGTCACGATTTTAGGTTATATTTGATAGATGAATTAAATTGGATAGGGTATATAAGAAAATAAATTCTTATTACATATGAGATTGGCGATAAAACATCTTTTTATAGTTCTCCACTTTATTTTCCTACAAAACATGACCCCCAATTGAAGAAAGAAATTATGTTTCCTACGTACTATATTATTTATCTGTTAATGCCTTTGTACAACAAATGTTTTTATTTTATTTCTAATGTTTATCATTTCTTAAATTGTTATGAACTACGTGACAATAAATCAATTAAAAAACATCACAAAAAGTTTCAAAATAAGTTGATGGCAATTAAACATGTCAAATATATGCAGAAAAAAAAAAGACTCAAATCAGAGAGAAAAGCGGAAAATTTTACAAAGTGTTTTTTTTTTTCAAAATATAAAACAAAATATCATCCTTCTAAATTCTTAACAAAATATCCTTGTAGATCCCACTTGTTCCCTCTCTTGGCCTTCCTCTCACTCCTCCGTATTTACTCTCATTATTTTTTGCCTAAGTAAAATTTACAATTGTGATTTCATTTCGATTTTGAATAAATTTTACTTTTTATGTGTATAAGTGATTTAGAATAAAAAATTTAAGTGTGAAATTTTATTTGCTAAAATCATAAAGTATAATATTAGCATATATATGTAGAATATTTTCAACATATGAGTCTTTTAAAAAATTATTACAAGACATGGTATTAACTTATTTTATTAAAAAAAAAAGTATCTAACATATAAATGTTTATAACATATGCATTTTATCTAGTTTATTTTATTTGGTATACCATTTCATATTCTTAGTTTTCACAACTATAAGAATTTTATCACATCACATGTTAAGAACAATTTAGTGAGGTACTTATTCTTCAATAAAAATATAGTAATTATGTATATGATATAATCTTATGAAATTAAAAGATAAATAATCAATAAAAATATTCTAATTATGTGTGTGAATTTATTCTTCGAAATACATCTTGTGTGTTTTCTATGTATATAGGAGGATTAAAATACATGGTATGGGGTTAATTGACTTTCATTTTTTTATATTTTTTGTATTTATGTATTTATGTATGATTTTCAGTATAATTTAGAATAAATGTTATGGTACTTTAAATTTGACTCTCATTCTCTGTAGAAAAATTTTATATGATTGGCCCTCATAGTTCAAGAGTCTGGCTCTGACCCCTACATATATATAAATAGTAGGTTGCACATATATATCAACAAGTGGACTATTGATTTAATTTGTGCTTCAATAAAGCTCCACATTTTTATCTCTATTTTCAAAGTCTGAATAGTCGATCCGAAACTCTTAATATGATATTCATATTAAAATGTGTTTAGTGACCAAATTTTATATTTTTTGAAAAAAAAATTGCAATTTTTTAGCTAGATAAAAAATCACTGTTTTGGATGGTCCATAATCTTCTGGAAATAAATTATTTCGTATCTACATAAAAATAGTAAAAATATTCAAAAAAATATAAAATTTGGTCGCAAGCACATTTTAATATAAAAATCATGTTCAGTGGTTTAGATCGACTATTCAAAATTTAAAAATGAAAAAAAAAAATATGAAGCATAAGAAACACAACCAATATATAATATATTTTAACCGTACTCATGATAGTTTTTCTCTAATATTGACTAACCCAACTCATGATAGTTTCCCTCTAATAATATTGAATAAAGGAAACTAAAGTATTATTTTTTTGAGGTTCACTTGGGAATGTTCATACATGGAGAAGTGGCATATGCCCCCGGGCATTATTTGTAAGGGAAGTTGAGATTTTTGGGAACATGATGTGGCTAGTGCTCTTATTAATTATCTACTTGTACAGAAATATGAAATTAAGTAACACTAAAAGTATGAGTACAACTGCACAAGTCTTTTCTTGCTCATCATTTAAACAAATATTTTCACTTGTTCATCTTTTTGTCTAAGGACGCACATACTCATTGAGAACACCTTTGTACAAAATTCTGATAACATATTGGTCTCTATATATATATATATGTTACCATAATTCATCATAAATTAATAATGATGAATAATTCAATTTGTACTGAAATTAATTTGTGGATGTGACGACAGCTGACGCGTTACCTATTGATATATATGATCAGTAACTATATCCTCATAGTACAAGGAGGGATCCAATTACACTTTTTTTTGTGACACCAAATTACATTCTCAATTTTTAAAGTTTTCAAAGTTCAAATAGTCGATCCAAACCGTTCAACATAATGAATATATTAAAATGTGCTTCCAGATCAAATTTTATATTTTTTTAAAATTTTGTTACTATTTATTAAGTATTTAACAAAATCATTATATTCAGACTATTAAATTTTTGTACCCATCTTAATAAATAGTAAAAAAATTTTAAAAAAATGTAAATTTTGATCTGCAAGCACATTTTAACATGTTCATCATGTTAAATAGTTTAGATAGACTGTTTGGACTTCGAAAATATAGAGTGTAATCCGGTGTCACCAAAAAAAATGTAATTGGATCCGTCCTCATATAGTATATATATTATTACATATTTTAGTACATGATAAGACATTGCTAGACACAAACACTGACATCCGTGACAGGGTGAACCACCTTCTCTCAGGCATTCTTTAGTGATTTTACGGATAATTAATGCACTTTTGTCACACACACACACACACACACACACACACGCATTTGATCACAAACTCTTTCTTTTGAAGGCAACTCTACTCCCTAAAACTGATCATTTTTTTAGCTTGTGGGCAACGCAACGCGCATCTGCTTCTAAAGCGATGATTACAGAATCCTCTTTTTCTGGGGTAACAGAATATTTTAGTTTAGATCTGAACTGTTCAATTAAAATTCGGGTCAATCCGGCCTGAGATGAAACGTACAGGGCCTCTTTAATTTCGTGCAGATTCTGTTTGGACAGTCTGGATCCAAACAGAAATATTTTGTTAGATTAAGTGATACGAATTCATGATTAAACCGGTAGCAGCTAGCAGTACTTCCTTTTTTTCTGAAACTATTTCCTCTCTGTGTTGGGCCGTTGGGGCAACGGTTTCATTCATTGTAATGCTATGTTTTGTACGAACTCCAAAACTTGATGGTTATTTTTTAACTATTCAACAGTAGATATTAATTACTATCTCAGTACGTAAAACGGAATTAGCAGTGTCAATAGGTATTTGGATGGATGCATTTTCAATTTTCCATACTCATATCCTCTTACCCATACCTACCATTTTGTCATATAAATAGTAACTTATCCATACTTATACTTATCCTTACCCATTAAAATAGCAGGTAACGAAACAAATAACAATAATTAGTAAAAAACATGATGGCATATAAATTCAAAAATATAACACACACACACATATATATATATAGGTTGGCTACTCTACTTACATAAACATATGAAGATATATGCTTATAAGTCATTTTTTCGTTTTCAAAATTCAAAAATGACTTATAAGTATATACCCTCATATAGTCATATATGCTTATGTAAGTAGAGTAGCTAACCCCCCCCCCCCTCTCTCTCTCTCTCTCTCTCTATATATATATATATATATATAGAGGAGGGATCAGATGACACCGTTTTTTGGTGACATCGGATGACACCGTCCATTTTGAAAGTCCAAACGGTCGATCAAAACCGTTCAACTTAATGGATATGTTAAAATGTGCTTGCAGATCAAATTTTACATTTTTCGGAATTTATTTACTATTTATTCAGATGGGTTCAAAAATTCAACGGTCTGAATATAGCGATTTTGTTAAATACTTAATAAATAGTAAACAAATTCCGAAAAATATAAAATTTGATCTGCAAACACATTTTAACATATCCATCAAGTTGAACGGTTTGGATCGACCGTTTGGACTTTGAAAACTTTGAAAATGGACGATATTATTCGATGTCACCAAAAAAGGGTGTAATCCGATCCCTCCTCATATATATATATATATATATATATATATATATATACATAGTATCACAAAATATAAAAAATAAAAAAATGATCTCATAATAATTAAATGAAATGATAAAATACTGTATAAATCAGTCACAAATTACTAATTGAAAACTATAAAAATTAATTGTTAAATAAATTAATTTTACCATAAATTACTAAATAAAATTTCATATGAAATATAATATAAATTAATCTAGTTATAACAAGAAAATTATATAGTTATTTATATAAATAAACATACAATCATATATAATTTTATATTTAATAAATTATTATCCTATAAAGTAATGGGTACAAAATAGTTCCTACCTATACGGTTATTCAATAAACTAATAATTTATTTTAATCTATATTCATATCCAATAAATAAAAAAAAAAAATTATCTATATCTGCCTTATCAAATCAAATAAACTAATAAAAAAATATGATTGACATCCCTAAACGGAATGAATACCACAAGACACATACCAGCTTCAGACACGTTTAAACAATCGATAGAATATTTGCGACAACTAATCATCGGATGAGATGGATCCGGGATCCCTAACTAAGGTTACTGGTCCCAGTCTCCCAGCCGCATGATCGATCTCAAGATCTTAACCCATATGTTGAAATAGACTGCGCCTATGCTTAACGGGCCTCGAAATTTAGGGGCCTCTTTCCATACTAAAGGTTAAATTTTATAGATTATTGGGCCTTAAAGAAAACTCATGAGCCCAATTTTCTGGATGGGCTTAATTGTAACATAATTAGTAAACACTGTGGATTAGGTATAACAAAATCTGTTAAAAGGTAACATGGATTCTCACTCATTACTTATTACGTTCACTAATGGGAAATAATTAATGGATGAGGCTCTACACACAACATAACTAATTACAACATTCTCTCATAGGGTTTTTCTAAATAAAAGAAAGAAAGAACATTAACTGATGACTGATGAGGCATATCTGACGAAAGTAAGGAAAACAAAATTGTAATACTATAGCGTTTGCTTTATTTTTATTTTTTTTTAATAATAAATTTACTTTATGAACATGCTGATTTACATTAATACTTGGCATATTTCAGATGATATTTATTTAGACTGATTTGATATCGCAGCTAACAAGTTATTGTTACTAATTATGAATTATTTCAATGGTACAATTCATGAAGACGCCTAATTAATGTTTATTTCCTAGTTAATTGTGGGTCTAATTGGATCATCACATTAATGGGTTATCTTACTTTATCTCACAAACTCTAATTTGGTAGGATGCATTCCTCAGGAGACAAACCTTTTAACATTTATTGATGAGTTGAGAAGATGTCTCGCCAAACTCTCTGTTACTTTTTTTAGTGCCAAGTACAAGCTTTATGTGATTTTGTCGTATGATTAGCTAGAGAATGTTCTCTATGTTTCATCTGAAACTATAACCAATCCATAGATGTATATTTTTCACCAAATGTATTGCTCTCTCTTATCCCTTGGTTTGAAAGTTAACTACTTTGAGACATCACCACGTACATCCTTAGTGGAGATTTTAGATAGACCCTGGTCCACCGTGAATATGATGCACCCTCTCATCACAGGTTTAGCCTTTACATCACATGTCATTCTCTAAGAGTTCGCTTTACTCTCGTTCAAGATTGAGAACTAGGTTATTCTTGAAGCAATATATACGATATAAAGGGGTAGAACAAAAGAAAATGACAGCTCATATATATTTTTATACTAAAATAAAATGGTTGGCTTTCAGTTAAATCTCACCAAATTAAGAATTTCATTTTCAACATCCAACAATTATACATGAATACCACATATTTCCATTGGATTCAAAGTGTTGGGAGAAATATTTAGGAAACGACAATACCAATTAGATAGTTTGACTACTATTGGTAGCTGTAGAGCTCTCCTAATGATTGGGACAACAAAGCTTTTTTTTTTCTTTTTGTCCTTTCACAATAAAAGCCCTTAGATACCCTTAGGTTAGAAAAATGCTTTCCTCCTTCACCTTTCTTCTCTATTTAAATTGTACTTACTTTGGTTCATTTAATACTCACATGTCATTTTGCATTTGCTACGTACATGTTAGAAGATTCTAAGATGCAAAGAAATGTCATTTTGTGCTAAGTGCAAGGAAAGTATAACTGCGACAGACACAGGAATTTCAATATGATAAGTCATACGGGATATGGTTTTGCTTATAAAGAGACAAGGCATCGTCTCGCCGGAATCCAGTAAGTTTATCGTGTCATGTCGACTTTCACATTTTTGTATTTAATGGTTTCACCAATGAGGCAAAAGGAATATACACAAATTAAAATGGACAAATTTAACGGTTTCTCCATGTGACTTGCTAGTCCTTATCCTAGTAAATATCTAAATTACACAGTAACAAGTTTCTTAATTTCATAATTAATGCAAGCAAAAGGAAGTACTATAAAAACAGCTTTTCAATTAAGGAGAACCACAAGTTTGGCAAATATATTTTGTCAGAGGGGTTCGGATGCAGATTTCACCTTCTGAAGCTTATTCTGGTATTCACAACATGTGGTTCTTTCATGACTCTGCTCGGCTCTTCAAGCATTTCTCATGGGGAGATTCTAATGCATTCCGGCAGGTAATTTGCACAAATGTCCTCATTTTTGTTTTGGAAAAGAAGATGATTGTTATATATACAATTAAATATATGTACTAGCTACTTCTGAGTTCTGATATATATTGCCATAATAGAGATATCGATCTTTGTTGTGATACTACACAGATCAAAGCTTGTAAAAATGGGATGGTTATGGGGAAGTGATCAACCCGACTCAGGATACACTTCGTACTCCACAATTGATTGGAGGAAAATATCAAAAGCCGTAGACAAGCTTGGCATTTCAAAAGAGAACCTAAAAGTCGGCCTTCTGAATTTCAACCAAGATGAGTTCAACAAATCTCAAACCCTACTTGCTTATTCTGCTGTGTCAAGCATACATCTGGACCAATCAAATGCCACCTGGGACGAACTATTTCCCGAATGGATAGATGAAGAGGAAGAGTTTAGCATACCGACATGCCCCAAATTACCCCAGCCTAGTGCTCCAAAAGGGGTTTATTTCGACCTAGTCATGGTCAAGTTGCCATGCAGGAGGCAGGGGAACTGGTCGAGGGATGTGGGGCGGTTGCATCTGCAGTTGAGTGCAGCTAGAGTTGCGGTAGACTCACTTATTGGAGGTGGAAAGAAGGTGCATGTCTTGATAGTTAGTAATTGTTTTCCAGTACCCAATTTGCTCAAGTGCAAGAGACTTGTTACGAGGGAAGGGGATGTTTGGCTTTACAAACCTGTGTTGGATGAGTTGATCGAGAAATTAAGGCTGCCGGTTGGGTCATGCAAACTTGCGCTACCTTACAATGAAATAGGTTAGCTTTTATGACAATTATTTTGTCTTATTTCTTACTCAATTATGTTGCATTTATTTGTAATTTTTGTTAATTCTTGGCTACACAGAAGAATTATGTTGTTTACATAGTTACTATCATACTGCTAGTCTGCTAGTATGGTTAACCTAACTTCTCAATTTATCATTTCTACCTTGGTATATAAATTAATTGAAATGTACCTTAAACAGGAAGAAAATATGTGCCTTCCCCGAGCCGTGTTGCATATGCTACAATCCTCCACTCAGAAAATGCATATGTATGTGGCGCAATCACAGCCGCCCAAAGCATTTGCATGACTGGATCGATGCATGACCTGGTACTCTTGGTTGACGAGTCAATAAGTGCCGACCACCGAGTCGGGCTTGAAACAGCTGGCTGGAAGATCTGCTCCATTAAGCGGATCCGCAATCCGCATGCTGAGCCCGAAGCATACAATGAGTGGAACCACAGCAAATTCTGGCTTTGGAAACTAACTGATTATGACAAAGTTATTTTCATTGATGCTGACCTCCTAATTTTACAAAATATCGATGTATTATTCACCATGCCTGAGATCACAGCAACGGGTAATAATGGAACCCTTTTCAACTCGGGCATAATGGTAATTGAACCATCCAATTGCACTTTTGAACTTTTAATGAAGCATATACATGACATAAAATCATACATTGGCGGGGATCAAGGCTATTTGAATGAAATTTTCCCTTGGTGGCATAGAATTCCAATGCACTTGAACTTTTTGAAGCATTTTTGGGAGGGAGATTCAGATGTAGTAAAGGAGAAAAAAACAAACCTATTTGGATCCGACCCACCAATTGTATATGTGTTCCATTATCTAGGGATTAAGTCCATGAGCCGGCCCGGCTCGTTTAGCAGGCCTACTGACACACAACAACAAATAAAAAGGGTATGTTTGGATGGTATGAGAATAGTGCTATTCTAAATCAAGTGCATCCAAACAAACACACTTGTTATTCCGAACAAGTAGAACAGCGCTATTCTGCTGTTTCAACGAAAAGTATGAATAGTGACTATTGCAAATAGTGCATTCAAAGAATTCAAACTCTATTCCAAAGAGTGCATTCAAACAACATTTTAGCTATTCTGAATAGTTTGAGTTAGCACTATTCTCTTACCATACTATTGTTATTTGCTATTCTCAATAGTAGCTATTCTCGCTATTCTAGAGTGCATCCAAACGCACTGGGAGCAGTTTGATAAATCTAACACAACTAAGCCACACCATGGAGCTGGGAGTTGAAGTTTGAGCAAAATTAATTTGGCTGAATGCCATTTTCAAATCAGTGGCGTGTTGACACTGCCGGGACTCAATTGCCAAATGCTAGAGGGACTTTTATATGATTAGAAGAAACCGGTACCATGAGGAATGGTAATGGTTACACATAGTACCAATGTTTGATTTGTTTGTTGGTAATATCTCAAATTGGTTGCTGTATGACTATTCTATGGATATAAAATGAAATCGGTTGCTCCAGCAAGCAGTTTTCACAAAGAGAAATAAAATGCTTTATTTAAAGAAACAAAGTTTGCAGTGCCATACCCTTAATCAAGTCCAATCTGTCAATAAATGCAAATTCGAATTTAAGCTCTAAAATGATAACACAATTCCACAAAAATCTCTCTAGAGTGAAACAACCAATTACTTAAACAAAACAAAAAAAAGGTAAATTGTTTAACAGTTAAGAGAGAATAGCTACAGTGCCTTGGGGTTACTTTAATAATCCAATTCGCAGGCTCCTATTCCTTTAGCCGGAGGGATCGAGAGAGAGCGAGACGGGCCACGGGGTTATTATATAGTCTAGATTTCCACGGTAATATGTATAGAAACTAAAAAAAGAGAAATTAGGAAATAAAGAAAAATCGATTTTCATTTTGATCCGTATAGAAACAAAGAATTAAAAAAATGGAAGATGTGAGTCTGTTCAATTAAAGAGGGAGAAATAAAGAAACAAAGAAATAAGGAAACCAAAAATATATGATTAAATTTAAGTCTGCTCAATTTTAGTTGTAATGTGTGATAGTATGTATGACGAGTATGTTTTTAACTAAATTTAGACTTTTACACATAAAACATATCTATTTAATTAAAATAAGATAGATTATATAATTTGAGAACTGAGATTAAATTTGAAATTTTATCTTTCAATCACAGCCGTTAGCGAATCGGACACCCAACATGCTTAATAATAAAATGGAGATGTAAGAAAATACTTCTTTGTGATAACATTTAGTCAGAAATGAACAAGCCCATTGATTAATTAACAAATTGATAACCAACCTTACTCACAAATTGCGGAGTGAACCACGTTTACAGGGCAAGAAAACAGAGTGAAGTGGTTAACATGTATTTTCTCAGCCAATAGATATGGTTGCATGTTGTTAGCTAAGAACTTGGTCTATGCATAGAACTCTATAAACCTCACCTATATTTGTAATTAGAACAGTCCGATCGAATCTTCCCTTAAATTTAGGGGTGTAGGAGGCGTTAAGTGCCTGCTGACGTCCCGTGCGCAAGGAAATATATAGAATAATTATATAAAATAGAACTATGCAAAAATATTTGGCCGTCGATCTGAGTACAGACCTTCATACGCATCCAACGGCCAAATAGCACCTTGCTGAGAATATGGATACCAAAGCAAGGTCGCATAACAGTTAACTGAAAATTTCTCTAATTATAAAATCGATAAAAAGAAATAACACTGATCGAGTTTACTACATTACTACCAAGTCTCATAAAAGCATGCAAAAAACCAAAAACTAAAACAAGCCTACAAAAAACCCTATATCCTAAACATACTTGCCCCTATATTTTGGCTTTGATTCACGATCAAACTTACTTATTCTGTCGTTACTTTCAAAAACTGCCGAGTGCAAATTTCCTTCTTCCATCCACTTTGCATGGTTCTCCTTGAACTCTCTGTGCCTCTCTTTTGCCACCTCTTCCACCTCTTTTGTATAAACTCCAACCTTAACCATGGTTAATAAGTGCCGACCATATCTAGAACTAAGTATCTGCTCACATGAATAAACTAATTTGAAACAAGGATGTTCTGGGTATTTTATACTATTCATCACACCATCTTCTCTTGAAACAGGATAGAAAAATACCAAACGACCACCCATAACTAGCATTTTTGCAGATAAGTCCAGCAAGTCATGCACACATTCAGCTAGACTGTATGGTGCAGTAGAGGGTATGTGGTCAACTCGTTTCTCATCAGGAACTGTATACGGGTCAACAGTGCCTTTCAGTAGTTTTCGGCCACCAGATTTACGTCCCCCAGCACGTACCCCATAAGGCGGATCACAAATAATTGCATCGAACATCTAGTGGAAAAATTATGTCAGTTATTTTATAGAAGCTTAAAAGAAAAGAAAAAAAAAAATACATCACTACTTTAACAAAATTGGTTGAATGAGAAGCATAATTAAGCTTTAAATTTATTTTGTACCTCTTTCAGGCCAGAACGCCAAGGAGGCAGGTTATTATCTGCTCTGAGCAAACCTATTGGCTCTGGTAAGTTGTACTGCACAAGATAAATGAAGTGCATTAAAAGAAGTTAAGTAGTCTCAAAAAGTCTCTATAGAAGTAAGCAATTTCTCAGAAAACCTGCATGGTTAATTTGTATGAAATTAAATGCTTATAACAGTACCAGTCAAGACTGGAGTATTCCTTGAGAAAGAACAGAGACAAAATAGTGCATGTAGATCTACAGAAAGAATCTGAAATGAACAATCAATACCTGCTCAAAATTAGTCCACACATTACAATTGGGTCCCCGTCCATCTCGTACCACTCTTATATCAATATCTGCACCCTGCTAGCTTCCTGTCAGTAGCATACTAGCTAGGAAATTGCCCAGATTCAATTGGTTTGATGTGGTGCAAATTAATTCCATCTTCTGACCTATCATTTAGTCCGACATGCTTGTCACAAAGAAAAAATAGACAAAAAATGATAAATACTTACCATTGTCATTGCTCCAAAGTGAGCAGCAGCAACCAGAATAGACCCAGTTCCAACAAATGGGTCGTATACCAGCTTACCAGGTCCAGCAAGCCCCTGATTTGCCATGAGAAATGCAATCTCTGCATCCATGGCTGTGGGGCCAATGTACTTCCTGCTTTTCAGCTGGTACGCAGGTAGGAGACTTCTATTAGCTGCACCAACCTCCCGGCCGAAAAAAATTGTTTTTTGTAGGACAGGTGGGAGCCCATTATTTGACCCATAATCATCTGTTTCCATTAGCCAGAATTTGTGATCTGGCTGTTTCAAATTAACCCGACCCTGTATAGAACATGTTTTTGTTCAGAATGAAAAGTCTTCTCTGACTAGAAATGAATGCTACTTGATCAAGTACAGTGCCAGGTAGCCTACCCTTCCTATCATAACAAGTACCAGTGTAGTGCCATTAGAGATCATTCAATATGACATTTATTTCACTCTTCTTTGGTACAGTTGGTCAACTTGTGCATCTTTTTCTCTGTCTTTGCATTATTGTGAAATAAAATGACAGCATAAAGCTCCATTTCCTATTAAAGAAATACTATGAAGTACAATAATGCATGCATTGGGGTTTCCATTAACCTAAGAAAAAGAATATGAATGGCAAGCAAGATATATGACTATTTTTTTTTAACTAACTTTACCACATTTGAATAAACAGTAAAACTGAGTACAATATTTGCTTAAACCAGGTAGATAGGTTAATTTCATATAACTTTACTACAACTATCAATATCAAGTAACCAATAACTGTTATGAAGCAAATCTTAATTAAAACCTTGAAAGGAATATAACTAAGCCCGTGAATTCTTTCGTTTTGCTCCTGAGAGCTGATCACTTTGCCGAAGCTATCCACAATGATTTTAAAAGTGTTATCTTCGGTCAGATATGGTAGCTTTCTATCTTCAGGATATTCCTTTATTGCTTGCTCTAGTTCTTCATAATCTGTGCCCTGACCCCACAGTTCATATATTCCCTTTACCAGTAAACCTGAATTTAATGAAGCAACTTATATTAAATCTATTTATAAGATTCACACTATACTACAAGTGGATGTTAGCATATGCACGAGTGAAAAGTCTGCATAAAAATAATCTTTTTATTATTATCTGCATCAGACACTATAAGTGATGAAATAAATTACATCTAAGCATTAGTTGGCTGACACAGAACCTAACTTTAAGTTCATTTATGCACAAAAGTGCCTATTCTGAAAAAATAAATTAGAAACAACTTTCCAGAGATATTGACGATAAACAGAAAACAGAAAGGAGAAAAGAATCTGAGAGGGAGAAATTACTTCGACTGGCAATCTTGTGAGCGATATCTTCTGAGGGAAGAGATACGAAATGGAAGGGGGAATCCATGTGGTGTTTCTCTGGAAGCATCCATTCCACCAGAGGAGAACTCCCACCATTGGCTTCTTCTCTGCCAAAGAGCTCCGCGAGGGATTCGACCTCTGGCCTCCTGTAGTCCAGCAATCTATGAAAAAACACGCATAAATACCACATGGTAGTCTCTCTCTCGCTCGCGCCCAGTATCGATCAGTGTTTGTCACTAGAGGAAAGGCGGGAGGCTGCGAGAAAGAGGGAGATGGAAGAAAGGCCGGAAAGGAAGGCGGATTCGAGTTGAAAACCCAAAACCCTGATTTATGACTAATTAATTCTTGTCTGGACTAGGTTTTTGTGAGCCTATAGGACAGACCATGAGACGAACCTAGGGGTGTAAACGGATACGGATAATCCGCTCCGTATTCGCTCCGTATCCGGAGATTATCCGTATCCGGATTAAACGGATACGGATAATTGAGGATACGGATACGGATAATTTTTGCATATGGTGAAAAAATGGCGGATACGGATACGGATAATTTCATGAATGTGAATATCCGTATCGTATCCGCAATTATCCGGATCCGAAATTACTCCCAACCAACTTTAACTTTACTGCTCCGGATAGAAGTTGTTATATATTATTCCATATTCATTTCAATCTTAGTTGTGGTATAAATGATAATCCAATATGGTTTTCAATTTAATCTCTTTTTAGCTAGTGATAGTGCTACAATAATTCAATTTCATTTTGTTTTTACCTCAATTTCTTCATTCTCTATTCTTTTCCATTTAAGACTTTAGTCCGTGAATGTAGTATGCTTTTAGTCTCTGCTAAATTGGTTTTAGTCATTGTTTCAATACAACAACAAGTCATTTTTTTGTATCTTACAGTTCATAACTTAATTATCCGACAATTATCCGATCCGTATCCGTATTCGAATCCGTATCCGTTGATTATCCGCTCCGTATCCGTATCCGTTTAAGGCGGATATGGTTTTAAATTTTGATATCCGTTTACTATCCGTATCCGTATCCGTATCCGCTCATTGAAAAACGGATATGGATATGATATTAGCATTATCCGCTCCGAATCCGCTCCGTTTACACCCCTAGACGAACCCCATGGAAATTCGAACGCAGGAGGCCAGATATTAAAGGGTCAGGATTTATTTATAATGAATTTGTTTGATAATTTTGGTAATATTTTAAAATTTGATAAATAAAATGTAACCTATATTTCATATATAATATATAAATAATAAAAGATATTTTTTTATAAAAATGTTATTATTTTTACAACGTTTTGTATTTATCATGATTTAATAAAAACAATACATGATGTTAGAATTGTGTGAAAATTTATAGACAGTGGTATATCATAGTTGTGTTTTAAAATTACCATCTGTAAGTGTGTTTTTCAATTCACAGAATTTGAAAACTGCAAGTACCTCCACGGATGAAGGTATTTGGATGACTATTGATAAGAAATCAATTACTATCAGTCGACAATATAAAAAAGAAATTATTTCAAATAGTCAGCATATGCATCTTATGTAAAGCAAATCAAGAAACAACAAAATATTTGTTCAACCAATGTTCATTTTCAAAAGCTTTACATAAAGAGATGGCAATGATGGTATCCGAAGGAATGGCAATGGTGAATGCAAGTATGTCAAAAATCAAGGTTTTAACAAAGGCAAGAGTGCCAGTACGATAGAAGTCAGTCATATTAATGACACATTTTATTCTATGGCGTGAGAGATATGCTCGAACATGAAAGAAGTAAAGACATTGAAGAACTCAAGAACGAAGTCCTTTAGCAGATATAATTTTTTGAAACAAGATGACACATGTAGCAACAACTTAATATAAATAAACATTTCATTTTTATTTTCTTCTTTAATGCTTTGTTTTTTCTACTTTCTGTTTTTTTGTTTTCTTTAAGCTCAATGTATTTGAGCTATGTTGTGTTTTTTTTTTCTATTATATGTTACAAAACTCTGGTAAAAGACATTTTATCAATAAAATTGTGGACACGAGACATTTTTTTTTTTCAAAAACAAAATCTGTAACTGTGTTTTGTTCTTATTCTTACAACTTCAGCTGTAATTTTTTTATATGAATAATATAATATCCACGGAGTTTTTAGCCTCCAAAAAGAAAAAGAGAAATTTGCCTCTACAAGAAGATGGGTAAGATAAACCAGTTTGGTTCGAATCTTATTCAAACTCAAACTCAAACTGAGTAAAGTTCGTTTGAAATTTGTTTGTGGACTATCTAAATTCAAATTTCAAATAATATAACTAATTGCTTCAATCATCAATCTTTAATAATGCAGGAGCTAAATTTATATCAGAGCTCAAAATTGTTAATATAATTAGTAACTAACAATAGAAAATGCTTCAGCAGCGTAACAAATTAACAATGAAAATAAGTTTTATTTGACTAGGTCCATGCTGTGATTTTAATCAATCTAACAGTGTAAAAGATAAGGGAATTTTGGACTAGCCCATAATTAATCAGTATGAATTCGTGAAAGGTAAAAGATATAAGAAACTGCATGAATTTTATTCCGCGTGAAGAAAATTAATACATAAATTACCGATGGCTGCCAAAAAAATCCGTAGTTCATGATTAAACAAAAATTACAATTAATTCGTTCGATGAAGTTCATTATGAGACAAATCAAACTAGTTCAGTTCGAATCTTATTCAAACTCAAACTCAAACTCAAACTAGAATAAGTTTGATTTGATTCGATTCATTTGCAGCCCTAATCTACTCTAGCGGTGCAAACGGGTCAGATGTTATCCAATCGTATCAGTATTCGTAGCTAGGTTTTTTGGATTTGAATAATCGAATACGAATAATTTACGGATAGAGGTGCAAATTCAATTTTAATCTGAGAATTGCGGATACGGATAATTCCGCATATTTCAGTCATTCTGATATCCGTTTTTTCTGTTTTGTCTTTCAGACTTTTATGTATTTGGCTATTTCTCGTATTTAAATTCCCATAGCGGTAACTTGCATAATGTGATGTTTCTTGTTTTAGCTAGCCTTGTTGTACTCTGGTCACTCTGGTTTTTATTTATGGCTCTCCATTTTACAAAAAATAGGATATTATGTTTGAATTGAGAATTTTATAAAGCAATAATTCAGGTGGTTAACATCAACTGATAACTTTGGGTGCCTGTCTCAAAACATTTATTTTTTCTTAATTTTCACTGTATCTTTACTGCAGGGATGGGAAGAAGGTGAAGGCCTTGGAAAGGAGAAACAAGGCATAAAGGGATACATTAGAGTGAAAAACAAGCATGATACTTCAGGTAATTACACTTTTTTAGCAGTTCTGCTCTTATGTGTACACTATATTTTCGATCCAAACTGTAATTATTGTTAATTCCTTTTGTGTTGAACAAGTATTGGTGTACTTGATCTAGTTATACCCCCTACCATAAAGCAAGTAGGAACTCGATAGAGCCCCATAGAAGAAACCATAAAGCAAGTAGGACTACAATTTATGATGCAGCAGAATGTAATTAAGGGGGTGAAGCTGGCACCTTCCACTCAACCACTCACCAATTGTTTGTATGCGGACGACCTACTCTTATTTGGGGCAGCCAACCACACTGAGGTAGAGACAATCAATCAGGTACTGGTAACCTTTATGCAATTTTCAGGTCAGATGATTGGAGCTGACAAGAGCTACATCTAGTTTAGTCGGGCAACCAAGGAAGAATAACTAAATAACTAAATTTATTTTGGGTGCACCATTCCATTGAGTGACAAATTCATCATACGATGCGACCAATTCATTGAGTGTCTTGTCAAGTAAAATGTAGCTCCTCAAGTCTAACAACGAACTAATTAAAATAGAATTAGAAAGATTGATATAGGCCAAGTTTGTTTTTGTTTCTCCTAATTACCTGGTGATTAGTAGGAGATTTGATATTTCGTAATAATCAAACTTTTTGCTTCGTTAATCAATGCATCTAAAGTCATGCACTTAAGAATTCTAACACTTTCAAATTTGTTTGACATTATTGCATAGATAAAAATCACCTTCCATAATTATTATCCATGTTTCAATTTTGTGCATCTCAAGCATATGATCCCCACTGGAGCACGATGCATCGAGGCTTTTGTTAGTATTTAATTTAATTAATAGTTATTCAATATGCTTTGTAGGTTTCATGTTTTTCTTTTTGACAGTCTTCATAAAGAAAATCATCTTTGGCTTATGCTTCCAAGCAGCAATTATAATTCAAAGAGTCAAAATGGATTCTTTATTAATAACTGAGACAGCATAATTCTTGTCTATTAGTCAAAATTAAGAATTATATTTATTATATTAATATGCAAGAAAGGACAGAAGCTATTCTCATTAAAAATATGAATTCAAACTTTTCCTATTTTTTGTTCATTGAAAAGAATGTATATATTTGAACGAGATTTAAGAATTGTATATATATAATGCATATACCATTTTACATACAATGAACGTTCGATGTTGATCTGGTGTTCTTTTGAGTCAAAATTCAAAAATATTGCTTCCTCTGTTGGCCCACTTTCATGATTTACTCGAATAAAATTTCCATGATAGTACACTTGACAATTAGTATTCCTTGTATTGAAGACAAGCCGCGACGATAAAAAGTTGAGGTCATAAATTATAAGGAAAATAGATATATATTGTCAAAAAAAGAGTAGGGTGCACTCATTAGAGTAAGAATTGTAAAATCATATGTTTATTTCACAAACTTTTAGCCATGTTATTGGACATAATTAATTCTTTACAATTTCTTATTGATTTTTGATTATATGTTACTAAAAAAAATCTGTAAATATATTTTTGAGATCATATAAAGTAGTTCAACTTGAAAAAAAAGTTAGTTTCGTAGCATTCTTCTTTCATATTTATAATAGATACGCAATAAAAATTTGTAGTGTTGTAGTGATGCCTTTCGCGGCCATTTTTATTAATACCCTACAAAAAGAAAATTTTAAAAATGCCCCTGCTATATATATTTTTTCAAAACTGCTCCAACCACCAAGCCCAGGGCAGCCCAGATCCTCTAGCAGACCGCCCGGGCCAGGGGCAGTCCACTAGGTACCAGACCGCCTGGGGTCCGGGCGGTCCTCTTTTTTTTTTTTCTTTTTTTTTAGAGATCTTAAAATTTTTTATTTAAATAATCTTGTGAAGAAAAAGTTTTCTTGTTTAGAGTGTATGCCAAAAAATAAGACATTTGATATATTTATGAAGTGATATCGTAACTCTTTATAACTTTGATTTAGTTTGTTAGTTGGATATCACAAGTCTAAAGATAACACTAATTAAGAACGTGGCCTTGATTCTAAAAATATATTTTATTCAAATATACACAAGAAAATATAGTTAGATTGCCTCAATGATGTCAATATATACCATTTGCTCGAAGAATAATTATATGAATAATTGAATTATTTGATTACTGTCAACATATAAAAATTTGAAGTGATGCTTTTCAAGTGCTTTTTGTCTTATGGAATGAATTTTGACACTTTAATTATTAGTACAACTGTGAAAGACTTATGGTCAACTCGTGATCAAAGTGATTTTATAAAGATGCCGTTGGACATATATCCTGATAAACTAAATTATTATGCGTTCTTAACGATGTGCAAGGATGGAAGGCATGCAGTTTAGGGAAGAACGTGCTCTTGTGGAATCAGTGCAATTAGTCACTGTGGATAAAGCTAAATTAGCTATTGTACTTCAATCTATTATAGTTTTCTTTCTTTTTTTCTTTTATGTTTTCAAACTTCTTCTATTTTGCTTTGAATTTTCATTTTCGTTTACTTTTTCTTATTTCCTATAACTTATAAGAAGATTCAATCCTTTTGAATTTGCCGGCAGTTTGTTTTTTTCTACAAAAGTCTTCACTTAAATTTATATTAATTACTAGTAATACGTCGGTGGTGCAAACTAAGTACAGATAGCCGAGCTCAAATAACGACGCACGTAACGCAAGTAATATAAAAGTTGATATTGAATTTGTAATGACATGACATCATTTTATTAGAGAAATATCACACATAAATCTCACAAAAAGCCCGATTACACTCAAAACACGTGCGCAAACATAGTCATTGTGTAACGATGCATTGATAACACATCATATTATTTTAGCTTATATCATTGAAATCATTTTGTAGGATAGGAGGGCTCAATTGCAATACCGCACAAACCCGAGGTTTTTGAAGAATCCTTTTGCATCCTTATGTAACCAGACTCACCCCAAGATGCACCCCATGAGTTCTTCACTATCCAGTAATGGGTGCTGCCCGTGTTATCATACCCGACAGCGGTCACACCATGGTCTAATTTTGTGGAGCATGGACCGGTAAAGATTCCACCTGAGTACAACTGAAAAGAAAGTCCGCTTGCGGCAATGGCAACGGAGACAGGTTGGATAGCGACAGCATTCTGAAGGGCAGTTTCGCTGTAAGGTGTGACATCTTGATAACCTGTGATTGTGACAGCATGGTTACCGGTCTTGGCAGTATTACATGTGCCAGTTGTACCCGTGGTACCACTAGTATAGGCATAGTCTGTATCAGTCGTGATTCCGCCATTCTGAATCACCCACTAAAAAGCATAGTCCATATATCCTCCATTGCAACCGTAGCATGCAGTATCACAATCCGCTAATTCTTGCTCCGAAAGGCTAATCAATGTTCCCGTCTTGATTTGATTTATCCCTTCTATGGCAGCAACTGCGGAGAATGCCCAACAACTTCCTGTCATCATATACAGCAATTAATTATGAATGTTTTCCTACTTTACTTAATTTAATGTCCAGTAATGCCCAATAACTTCATGCTTTGATGTAGACAATATGGAAATAAATCTTCTGTTATTCAAATGAAATGCCAGGAACATGTTATTCTGATCCTAACCATTCAATTTTTCCATGTGCAATAAATCTCAACGAAAATTAATAGTTAAGATCTAGAACAGAAGATTAATTTCCAGACAATCTTGCAAATGTCTTTAATTTCAAAGACATCAAAGCAGAGGAAGAATGCTAACTTACATGGAGTATTCTTGCAACTATCTTCTTGCTCAAATAACTTAGATCAAAACCTTGCACTTCATATTTTTAACTTTTAGGGCATTTTATTATATTCTTGTGTATGAAAAAACAAAGATTTTTGATATGTTCACGACTCGAACTTATACTCACCGCACTGTCCTTGATCCTTAACTGGTGTCACTGCCCCAAGAGAACGCCAATCAATGGATGTCGGCACGGAAGTTAAATTTGCATATTGGTGTGAGGTTAATGTCTTCCGTCTTTTGGGGAGAGCGAGTGTAGCGTATTTTGCCAAGAACTCTGAGTTGGTAAGGTCCGCAAACTGATTGAGACCAACTGTGTAGCTAAGTCCAGATTGTGTGTTCACTGATTCTATGAAATGAAAGTTGGTCTTGAATACTTCAAAGCGCAGTTGCTTTTCGGTATTACTTTTGTATTCTCGGTCGAAATCGCCCATCCACTTTTCAAAGGCAGACATCAATGGATCAGTAGCCACTGCTCTAGGAATAGAAGCTGCATAACACAAGAGAATGGTAAGCCCCACAAGAGTTGTGGTTTGAAAAAATGAATTAGTAAATGCCATCTCCAAAAAAAAATTGAGTATGGAAGTATATGTTTGATGAAATAGTATTCAGGTAAATGGTTTATATAGAGAATATGTAACTTCTAGACCTTCTTCGGTTTGTACTAATGAATTGAAAACAAAAAAAAAAATGTTTGACATGACGTACAAAATAAAATAAACAGAAATATATTTAAATATCCATTTCCCGTCTTTGTCATTAAACAAGCTGGAGATATATTCATGCTTCCTTCCAATTGGAAATAACTAAATTGGAGATTCATGCAAACCAAAAGAAAGTCATATATATATATGTTGACTTTCATTTTTCTTTTCATTTTCTTTTATCAAGGCCTGGAAAATAACTAAATTTATTTTGGGTGCACCATTCCATTGAGTGACAAATTCATCATACGATGCGACCAATTCATTGAGTGTCTTGTCAAGTAAAATGTAGCTCCTCAAGTCTAACAACGAACTAATTAAAATAGAATTAGAAAGATTGATATAGGCCAAGTTTGTTTTTGTTTCTCCTAATTACCTGGTGATTAGTAGGAGATTTGATATTTCGTAATAATCAAACTTTTTGCTTCGTTAATCAATGCATCTAAAGTCATGCACTTAAGAATTCTAACACTTTCAAATTTGTTTGACATTATTGCATAGATAAAAATCACCTTCCATAATTATTATCCATGTTTCAATTTTGTGCATCTCAAGCATATGATCCCCACTGGAGCACGATGCATCGAGGCTTTTGTTAGTATTTAATTTAATTAATAGTTATTCAATATGCTTTGTAGGTTTCATGTTTTTCTTTTTGACAGTCTTCATAAAGAAAATCATCTTTGGCTTATGCTTCCAAGCAGCAATTATAATTCAAAGAGTCAAAATGGATTCTTTATTAATAACTGAGACAGCATAATTCTTGTCTATTAGTCAAAATTAAGAATTATATTTATTATATTAATATGCAAGAAAGGACAGAAGCTATTCTCATTAAAAATATGAATTCAAACTTTTCCTATTTTTTGTTCATTGAAAAGAATGTATATATTTGAACGAGATTTAAGAATTGTATATATATAATGCATATACCATTTTACATACAATGAACGTTCGATGTTGATCTGGTGTTCTTTTGAGTCAAAATTCAAAAATATTGCTTCCTCTGTTGGCCCACTTTCATGATTTACTCGAATAAAATTTCCATGATAGTACACTTGACAATTAGTATTCCTTGTATTGAAGACAAGCCGCGACGATAAAAAGTTGAGGTCATAAATTATAAGGAAAATAGATATATATTGTCAAAAAAAGAGTAGGGTGCACTCATTAGAGTAAGAATTGTAAAATCATATGTTTATTTCACAAACTTTTAGCCATGTTATTGGACATAATTAATTCTTTACAATTTCTTATTGATTTTTGATTATATGTTACTAAAAAAAATCTGTAAATATATTTTTGAGATCATATAAAGTAGTTCAACTTGAAAAAAAAGTTAGTTTCGTAGCATTCTTCTTTCATATTTATAATAGATACGCAATAAAAATTTGTAGTGTTGTAGTGATGCCTTTCGCGGCCATTTTTATTAATACCCTACAAAAAGAAAATTTTAAAAATGCCCCTGCTATATATATTTTTTCAAAACTGCTCCAACCACCAAGCCCAGGGCAGCCCAGATCCTCTAGCAGACCGCCCGGGCCAGGGGCAGTCCACTAGGTACCAGACCGCCTGGGGTCCGGGCGGTCCTCTTTTTTTTTTTTCTTTTTTTTTAGAGATCTTAAAATTTTTTATTTAAATAATCTTGTGAAGAAAAAGTTTTCTTGTTTAGAGTGTATGCCAAAAAATAAGACATTTGATATATTTATGAAGTGATATCGTAACTCTTTATAACTTTGATTTAGTTTGTTAGTTGGATATCACAAGTCTAAAGATAACACTAATTAAGAACGTGGCCTTGATTCTAAAAATATATTTTATTCAAATATACACAAGAAAATATAGTTAGATTGCCTCAATGATGTCAATATATACCATTTGCTCGAAGAATAATTATATGAATAATTGAATTATTTGATTACTGTCAACATATAAAAATTTGAAGTGATGCTTTTCAAGTGCTTTTTGTCTTATGGAATGAATTTTGACACTTTAATTATTAGTACAACTGTGAAAGACTTATGGTCAACTCGTGATCAAAGTGATTTTATAAAGATGCCGTTGGACATATATCCTGATAAACTAAATTATTATGCGTTCTTAACGATGTGCAAGGATGGAAGGCATGCAGTTTAGGGAAGAACGTGCTCTTGTGGAATCAGTGCAATTAGTCACTGTGGATAAAGCTAAATTAGCTATTGTACTTCAATCTATTATAGTTTTCTTTCTTTTTTTCTTTTATGTTTTCAAACTTCTTCTATTTTGCTTTGAATTTTCATTTTCGTTTACTTTTTCTTATTTCCTATAACTTATAAGAAGATTCAATCCTTTTGAATTTGCCGGCAGTTTGTTTTTTTCTACAAAAGTCTTCACTTAAATTTATATTAATTACTAGTAATACGTCGGTGGTGCAAACTAAGTACAGATAGCCGAGCTCAAATAACGACGCACGTAACGCAAGTAATATAAAAGTTGATATTGAATTTGTAATGACATGACATCATTTTATTAGAGAAATATCACACATAAATCTCACAAAAAGCCCGATTACACTCAAAACACGTGCGCAAACATAGTCATTGTGTAACGATGCATTGATAACACATCATATTATTTTAGCTTATATCATTGAAATCATTTTGTAGG
>CAXKVR010000488.1:0-20782 GCA_964058845.1 Carex sylvatica
AATGATCCTACATTATCCGCCTCTTCTCTTCACTTGATGAGAAAGCGAACTGATTTGATTAGGCTGCAGTGTCTTCTGATGATTTGATGAGGACAAAATTAAAGATGACTCAATAGAATTATTAATTTATAAATTAGAGTATAGTTTCGGAGCCTCGTGAAGAATAAAAGATCTTCAAATTCTCTCCTTGACTCATCTTTTATATTCAAAATTCGATTGAATTTTCTTTCTAAATATTTAAAGTTGAATAACTTTTGTTTCGCTTATTCCTTAAGAGAGAAACAAAAGTACTATAATGGCCCAATAATTAAACATGACCATCAGATTGTTTGAATATTGAACAGTTTAAATTGTATAAATAAAAAGATGGAATATGAGATGTGCAGTTTTAATTGGAATAATTGAGAACAATTATTGAACGGTCCAATATAAGAAAGGAGCCCGACCCATCGTACTTAGGTTAAAAAGGGCTTTCTTTGAAGAAATCAATGAATCAAAGTGGGCTGTATAGTCTTGCCACTTGGACGGGAGGAAATAAATTGCATAAATTTGATTTTCTTATCGAGTGGTGTTTTTTCTTCGTACTGTTGTAAGGTCATGCAGTATTTTTTTTTTTTTTTTTTTGGGGGGGGGGGGGGGGGGGGGGGGTCTCTCTTTACTACGAAATTATTTCTCTTTTAGTTTCTAGCACCATAGTGAACAAAGTCTATACTCACAACTTTTACTTGTTAAAAATATTATATTATATTATGTTATGCTTTTATATTTTATGTAAGAAATTGTTTGTTGTTTTCAAGAGTTTTATACCTGCGCACGCAATCTGGATTCGATGTTGATGTTGCAGTACATGTATTGCATTGAAATCTGTACAGAATGCCCTGAACTAGTTTTGCCAGGTATTATAATTAATAATCAGTGTACGAAAATAAAGAGCTTTATTATATACAGAGCCACTGTGGAATATATCATCCAGAGCTTTAATTATAAATTTATAATGTACAAAGAGCAAATGCATGTATAACAGATACCTTACACTTAAAAATGACCAGAATGCCCTTGGCCAATGAATATAAATGTTTGCACTGCAAATTTTGTAGACACTGTGCTTTTTAGCTTTCCTAATAGCTTTCACCTATCTAAGGTAGTACTGAAGAAATACAATGGACACTGCGAATTTTTCATAATTCACCAGAAATACTTATATTCCTGCAGGGGCCCCATCTTTCCGCGGGTCACTGACAGCTGTCAGCATACCCTTAAAAACTGCATTTTCAGTATTTCTTCTCAAAAAAATTCTCCAGTTTCTTCTTTTCCCATCCCAATTTTGCACAGGTTCTCCCAAGTCATGAACCACTAACTGGCACACTGCACCAGATGATGTGTTCTCCAGCACATGACCTCTTTTTTCCAAAAACAGTTTCGAGCTTCTTTCAAATTCAATAAATTCCCCATCTATTGCAGTGTAATTCTCGTATGTAACCTTGTTTGGTATCAACTGTATGGATAAGGTTTAGAGTTTATTATTAGATTTTAATCCCAAGTCAAAGACTTGCTGCCAAAGTTCTTTATTTGTAATATCTATTTGGGAATTGATTCTGCTAAAGACTTGCTGCCAAAGTTTTTTATTTGTAATATCAGATCCCAAACTGAATGTGTCAAGAAAGGTTTTAAGTTCGAGTGTCCCTACAGTGAAACTTTTTTTTTCAAAATTCAGTTTGATTTAATGATAAAATTACTATGAAAAGAGAAAGAGCCTAACAAACCTTGTGGTATACCCTAGATTTTTGTACAGAATCAAGGGGATCCATTCCAAGTACAAAATGATTCAGAAATACTTGAAGAACGGCTGGAATTATTTTTGTGCCACCACTAGCTCCTACAACACCAGCTAGCTGATTTTCCTGATAAATCAGTATTCCAAAAAAGCAAAGAAATTATAATTGGAGAACTTAAAAGATGATTTATAAAGCATCAGTTATTTACAGTATTGGGACTAAAAAATTAAGGAAATTTATAAAGATGATTTAAGAATGATCTCTAAGTAGTCTGACCGTACCCTTTTAGTCAAACATGAGGTCAATTGTGTGAATGGATGATTTCTAACGAGAGAGTATTCAGTCAAACAATGTCCTAGGCCACATATGTAATCACACCAATTTCCTTAATTTTTTAAACCAAAGAGGTTCGTTTGGAATGTTTAGGAACACAATGGGAATATTTAAAGTTCAGGGACCAAAACAGAATGGATAGTGATGTGCCACTTACAACCAAAATTAAAATCTAATAAAAGAAAAAAGATCTAGCTAGAAAATACAAATTCAAAAATTTCAATAATAAACACAAGTATTTCTTTTTGAATGGGAACGAGGAGGGGGGTGGGGATTTGGTTGAACCTTATTCTCGCATTTTTTATCTTCTTCTTATTTTATTTTTATTTTTATTTTTTTTGGGTGTGTTTTAGTCCAAGGTTCAAAACTGTTATTCTGGGTTTTCTACCTTGTTGTGCATTTCTGTTTTGGGCTATCCATGTAGTTTCCTTGATTTAATTTAACAATTTTTATATGGAATTATTCATTTCCATATACGTGTCAACTTGTGCATTTCAGAACGTATGGAGCACATCAGTAAAAAATCCTCATGCATACAACTGTCACTGTCAATCTCTTCAGACAAGATTAACTTAGATTAAGAAATAGAAGGGAAAATCACCTTTAGTATGATCAATGGTGTCATGGAAGAAAGTGGCCGTTTGCGTGGCTCGATGAAGTTGGCAGGGGCTGGTGGCAGTTCATCTGGTGTCAACTCAGATGGGACCGAGAAATCATCCATTTCATTATTTAATACTATGCCTGTTGAAGGCGATAATACACCAGCCCCAAAATAGTAGTTTACCGTGGTTGTCATTGCTACAGCATTTCTATCAGAGTCTACCACACAGAAATGGCTTGTGCCATTGTCTCTTAATTGACTCCACCTGATTAAATGAAATACAACTATCAAGCATATATAATGAAACACTGAACAGCTTCTGTTGGCACACTTACTTGGTAAAGTTGTTAAATAATGTTGACACACTAACTTATTAAGGTTGTTAAATTATTAATTAAATAAATGAAGTGTAAAAGAATTACTTCGGCATGTAGTAACTGGGGCTAAAAGTAGTATTATCAACTATTTTCTGCCGAATTTTGGCTGCAAAGGATGGAGAAAGCATATTGGAAACATCCAGGGTTACATTCACAAAATCAGGGTCCCCAAGATTCATTCTCACTGCAAACATGTGCTTCATAGATTCTATTATCCGGTGTAGACCTAACAATCCTTGAACAGCTTGTACCGACCGGTAACTGTCAAGTATGTTCATAATCTACAAAATAAATAAAAAAGGAAGTTTGTAAATTCAGGTATTAAATAAAAAAGGAAGTGTGTAAAACAGACTTTCTAGACTATACAGGCATGTGAGCTGCCCAACACTCCAGTGATCCAATTCTAGTGTCAAGCCGGTACAATGCTGTACCAGATTAAAATCAGGTACCAGTACTGACCTGACGAGTATGTATCAATTGTAACATCATACTGAAAATGAAAGAAAATCATGTAAAAGAAAAAGGGTAGAATGGAATAATGAGCAGTACCAGAGCCATGCCAACAGTACCACTAGAGGGGGGATGCATGCCAAGTAATGTATAACCCATTGCTTCAAACTCCAGTGCTTTCTTTATCACTACTTTGTACTCTTTCAAATCTTCCATTGTTAGTACACCACCTACAGTTTGCGTTGTATGTATAAACTTACAGTATCATATAGTTCTTTTGAATCTTTTTATGAGAACCCAACCAATTAGAAGTTCTTGGCAAATACCTAGATTGCCAATTCATTGGGTTTGGATTATTGACAAATCCAACCATACAAAAAAAAGTGTGCAGTACCTAAATTTTGGACATCCTTTATGAAATTCTCTCCAAGAGACCCCTTGTAAAAAGCATCAGGCCCCTTCTCAGATATTTCCTCTAGCGTGTCAGCAAGCTTAGGGTTATAGCACGTCTCATTGACTAATAGCAGCTTGCCACCTGGAGCAAGGACCTCTGTTAGACCAGGATCTGCTAAGATCAGTGCCTCTTTTGATTTCATTGCCTGTTAAACAAGTCAAACTAGACTCTTTAGATTCAACTTCACCATGTGACCCTATTTGAGTAGCTTAATTTCAGAATTGCAGTTCAAATTTGACATCATCCCTTTCAAGTCCTGCGCTAGTACAATGCGATACCATTTTGCATTGTACCTTCTATTAAATAATTGTCTAAGTTCCAGCTGGGTTACACACCGGTAAAACTAAATTTTGTACCATGATGTACCATTTCAGCTGGTATGGTAATTGTAACATTATCTGAAATACAAATATAAAATTAATCATTAAAAGTAATATACGAAATCTCTAGATGTGTTTTCGAGTGAAACAAGTAAAATATTATAAGGTTGAGTTCATTTTATATAAGAAGTCGATAAAATAAGTAAGTTATTTTTAAGTGAATCATTATGAGATTATCTACATATCAAACTGACTTGTATAAAGTGAATGTTACTAAATTTCTGAAATATTAAGAAACAAATATTTGAATATTATAAGTGATATGAGACAGAGACATTTAAAGTTAACATTGCTAATTAATGTATAAGCTTCTTTCAAGTATTTTTGAACTAATTTACAATGTTTGAAAAATTAAAGGTAAATTATGTGAAAATGCAAAATTAACAAGATTAGAAAAGAATGAAAACTAAAATAAATACAATTTGGTCAAGGGGATCCGCTTGTCATTCATGTGAGATTCTCTTAACCTGCTTTTTAATTTCTCTATCAATCTCTCCTCTCTCACTGTGCACGTGGCTAAATCACCCTGCACCAGCACTAGTGCATGAGTGAGCTGCTCGCTCTTTTTACCGACTTTAGCTATGTTCTTCTTTCACACGGACAATACAGTAACACATATAGCATTTTCCCTCTCCCTCTTCTTATAATTCTCCACCTCATCTGAACTAGGGTTTTGCAAGTTTGAAACTGGAGTTCCATTGCACATGTGTTTTACTCTTGAAGGATATATAAGCTTGTTGTCAGTTCATATCGGTGAAACTTTTGGTACTCCACTCTTGCCTCTCTTTACCTCTTATTGGGTCTAAACCCGTTAACCATTGTGTATACTTCCCTCTCTTGGTTTGGGTGTAGTGGTTTGGTTTGGAATTGATGATCTATATGTAGAAGAGTTGTTCATGTGAAGTTGTATATTGTTAATTTAAACATAGAACCAATAAAAGAAAAACACAACCAAATGTATTAGTGTCATTTCTAAACCGTAGAAAAGCTGTATGAAGATAATATAATTGAGTGACTGTATGAGTGAGTAATATATTAATATGGTAACCGGATTGTTTTGTTAGAAAATAAAATATATACCTTCATCTTTTCTTATTTAAATTTTATTAAAAGGAGAAAGTTACTCATATATAGTTGTGTTACATGAATGAATAATATTTAACTAGTTCTCTGAGTATTATTTAAAGAAAGAAATATATTAATGTGAAAGACACATATTGACTATCATTTAAATTATATATCATATAAATTATTGCTTGTACTTTGCAAGTAAGCTAACTATGTTAAAGTATCATCATCTAGATAGCTTCATATTACTGTGTACTAAATTGTGTATATAAAACTAGTTATCATGTTTTACTTAATTCTATACAGTATGTCTCATAAAATTATTATATGATGAAATTATGATTTATATGAAATATAAATAAAGTGTGCATATGTATGAATAATGACTTTTAAGGTTAAATATTGATTTTAAAAAGGGGGATTAAGGGAAAGTTTAGAAAAGAACTTCAATAATATATATTTCCTTGTTTGTATCTATGTCTTGATGAGCTTATTTACCTGTTCAATATTGTTATCCGTGGTATCAGCACTTCTTTTATAAACTGGTATGGGTAGTTATCATATACATATTATGAACCATATCCTGAGCTTTATTCCATCTCTTTTATGATTTCCTTGGAATAAGTACCAGTTAATAATGATCGTTCCTTTCTTGTGTGATAATCTGCGAAATTAAGTTACTAACTCCGAATCGAAATTTTGTTTCCTTTTAGATGTAGCTATGAACTTGGCATATGAATTGAGTAAGCTATATGATACACTTGAGGAATGATGAACTTGATTTAAAGTCACATTGTGTCCTACGTTATCAAGTGCGAGGTTATTCGATTAGTCTGAGATTTATGACTAGAAATTAAATCGTAATTCACTGTGCATTTTGAATATTTGTTTAACTGCATTGATTGAACTGTTACATCATATGCATAACCCAATACAAATGAAACTGAATTACAGGTAAGTCTGTTGACTGTCATGTTGATATGGTTTATCGATTGATTGATTCTTATTGTAAATGATTGATTAAGACCACAGTGACTAAAGTAATTGAATATCAGTACCGGTTGGGTAGGGGATATTGAATAAATTGTGAATTGTGACTGTGAGACTAATGAATTGCTAGTGAATTGTAGTAACTGTTTTATCAATGATTTTCTTTCCGATAATGACATTATTGAAATATTGATTTCGTATTGTTTCCGTTAACAAGTTGTCATGATTGTTAGAATGTTATAATCCCTGACACGACAAATACATGTTATAGTATCTATCAGTGTTACCATACTAGAAATTGTAAAGTTAAGAAACCAAATGTTATTAGACTTAATGGTTGTAAAGATTAGGTTCCAAACGTGAGCAAACTTTATGGATTAAAAGATTTTGATCCAAACCATCATTTTGATATGATTCTTAGAGTTCTGATTTATTTATATAATTTTTGTTGGTCAATTGGATACTGTTATTGAGCATTTGCATTCGTTATTATGAAATGAACTTTTATTTCTCGTGCGATGATTTCATTCTGAATATGAATTTTCTTCAAATTCAATAATCTGAGTGGCAATCAGCATTGAGAAATAATTTATTATTTCTCACTCGTTTTTCCTTGTGGGTTACAGGTTCATTATGCGAAGTTAGAGAAACGTTTTCAGGTTATAATTGACAGTAGGGCGACCTAAAGGTATAGGATTTGAGTTTATTATATCTGACAGGGTGTAGAGAATATGTCTCTAGCATCATCTACTATAAAATATCAAATAATTGTTGTAAATAAATTGAGATGTAGTAAAAATAATAGATGTTATTAGCAATGCATAAAAAGATTTATGCCTTATGTTATGTATGTTGTTATGGAAAATAAATGCGGTAGAATTGTTGCACCTCCGAATTGGAGGTGTGACAGTAATCAATGCTGTAAATTGTATCAGTGGCATATTCTAATATTAGCTAGCATGTACGTAACATAAGGCATGTTCTAATATTAGCTAGCATCTTTTGGTAATCAATGCTGTAAATTGTATCAGTGGCATGTTCTAATATTAGCTAGCATGTATAACCGCACCTGTGCCAAGATGGGGACAACGACAAAACCATCTCTGGCTAGCTTGATGGAAGGGAGAAAGAGGTCCCGCCACGGGAGTCGGCCGTACCTGGTCCAGACTGCATGCAAACCAGCTATCTCGCCTGGAACGCCAGCGGATAGCGGGCCTTCGAATTTAGAAGTCGGGTTGGCCCTGTACATGTCCTGTTCAATTTGCTTTTATATTACCAAAAGATACAAACATTCTGAATTGACAACTAAAAAATGATGTTGATCGTAAATATGAATAATTTATGATATGATATTTCTCCTAAATTTTTTTCTATTACTTTTATGTCGTTCAATAACAATACAGTATTATAAGTATATGCACTTTGTTAAATAATTATTGCTCAATATGCCTATGAAAAAATGGGGATAATAAGATGTCGGTTTAAAACTTAATATTAAGGGGGATTTCATATATACCACTCAAAAACTATAAATTATGTATTACCCCCTCTAAATTCTATAATTACATATTTATCATTCAAAATTTTAATAACTCGCATGTTTATCCAATTAATTAAAAACTAGTATTAATTAAACTTAATCTTATATAAAATATAATTAAATAGTCCCTTTTCCATCCTCCTTTCCCTTCTTTCCCCTTTCAATTTTGTGTAAGCGGTTAACAGAGTGGAAAATCAAAAGAATCAACGATTTCGCATCACTTCAATTCATATGATGCTGAATATTTGTCCCTCCAGTCAAGCACTGAGCTCTTCCTATTATTTTCAAAAAGGGAAAGTCGATTTGTGTTTTCTTTGATCTGGGAAAATCCAATATTATGCTTTGAGCCACTATCAACAAACTTCACAGCATGCCTAAGAGCTTTTCATAAAAAAAATAAAAATAAACAACAACTATACCTAGCTCCTAGATACCCACTAAAATAAAATATGGAATTTGAGATGATTTAACTCCCATCCTTCGAGGTGGCTGTTTTTTTGTTATAATACATCACTTGGGAGTAGGTCCGATGCCCATTGGACCTACTTTGGTTCGATAGGTGATCTGGCCATTCAATTTTATCAAAAATTGTGCGCTCCTATTAATGATTATGAAAAACTTCATCAAAGTACTTGTACAGTTCTTCATTCTAAATTGTACTGATATATTTGTCTAGCTACTACTGGAACCAACGCCGTTAAATTTTCAAGTTCAAAAAAGAAGGATAGGGAAAGGGAGTGCTTAATTGTATTTTATATAAGATTATATCTAATTAATTTCAGTTTTTAATTAATTAGATAAATATGTGAGTTACTAAAATTTTTTATGGTAAATATATAATTATAGAATTTGGAGAAGAAAATAAGTAATTTCATAGTTTTTTAGTGGCATAGGTATAATTCCCCAAACTATAAAAAATAATAGGATGGACAGCCTAAAAGAACACGTACGGATTATCGCACGAGAATTCACCGCAGAACATATTCAAACAGGGAATTCTATAATTGTAGCAGGTTGCTGCCACCCACTGGAAAAGACCCCATTATTCTACTTTTTACAAGGAAACCCGACAGCAATAGGCCAATAATACAATACTAATGGAATAAAGACCCGGAAACTATTATATAAAACAATTTTATTAACAAAACAATACAAAATAAATCCTGCCAGGTCACCACATAAATATCTTCACCTAGTCACCTACAAATAACTATAAGTAAATAACCCTGACAAACATTGATATTTTACTACAATTCACCAAATTTACAAATGCAATACCAATAAATTAATGTATGAGAGAGAGAACTTACAGTGGAGGCTGCAGCTGGAGCAGTTTCTCTGGCGTCAAAAGCCAGAGCCTCGCCAGAAGCAGAGTCTCTGACAACAATAAATGAACCGCCACCGACGCCGCTAGAGAAAGGGTGAACGACCCCTGAGCACAGAGCAACGGCAACGGCTGCATCGACCGCATGGCCGCCGATTTTGAGAATTTGCACGCCGATCTCAGAGCACCTCCCGTCATCTGCCGCCACTACGCCAGACTCTGATTCGACCGACCCGGGCCCCTCTGTGCTTTTAATTGTGCTTCTGACACCATTGTTATGTGATGAAGATATGATGTGTATGTTACTGGAGTTGGTTGTGTAGGAGGCTATTGTCAGGATAAGCGTAACACCTGGAAACAAACAGGTAAACAACCACCACAGAGCATAGGGAATCTTCAGTAAAGCAAATTAACTGGACGTCTCCAGCTTCTTCTTTTATTTCAAATAAAATCATGAAATTATGCAAAAACCTCCACATCCAGTTCCCATAGATAGCAATAAAGAAGTGTTGGATTACCTATCAGAACGGACGCAGCGGAACATAGCCAGGTACGCCGGGAAGGCGCTCGGTAGTCCAGGAGAGTATATTTTAAATCGCCGTGCGCCATTATCTTCCAACTACTTTGTGGGGAGTGGGAGAGGGAGAGGGAGAGGGAGAGAGACGTACTGTCTTCTATTTGGACAGGGTATTTGAAGGAATCTTGAGTCCAACTATTCTGAGGTAATGCACCATTTAAATTTTAATTCGGACTGTCCGATCAAAATCATGATCAATCGGTCCAAGCCTGGATTGCCAGGAGATCCTTTAAGATTCGTGTTATTGTATAACGAACGGACCAGATTTGTAATATGAAAATGAGGTACCTTAGGTAGGAATTCGGAATCCCGAGAGTCGTTAGCAATTGTTGGGACTTGGGAGAAATTATTATTAAATAATACGAAAACAGAAAAGGTTTCTGAGTTTTCGATGTCATAGATGACCTCAAAAAAATCTCGGATCGAAACTGTCGAATCGAAATTCTTTTTTGGATTCCAAGAATTTTTTTCATAAACCATAATTAATAAATAAAAATTAGAAAACTAATATGATTATTTTATTTTTTTTAAACTATAAGGACCAAACGGTCCATTCGATCTTGAAATTCTCTTTTTTCAGACTAAATGGACCATTTGATCTCAAGATTTTTTTTTTTTTAATTAAAAAAAATTAATTTTTTTAATTTTTTTTTTTCATTTGCAGCCAAAAGAAAATCTCTTCCTGCGTTTTTTTTCACTTGGTCTCCCTGTTTATTTAATTTTTTTAACCCAACTCCTCTTCTCCCTTTTCTGCGTCGCACTTTCCTATTTTTTTTCTTTCTTCATTCTTCCTTTTATTTTCTTCCTCATTCAATTTTTTTTTAACTGAAGAAATAATTTCAACGTAAAAATAAAGTAAATTTTTTAATTTTTTTAAAGAAATAATTATTAGTAGTTTGACTGAACAAGTTTTATTATTGACTCGACAATTTTAATTGAAGATCAAATTAAGGATTCGATCTCCATGTTTTTTTTAATATAAATATTCATCTTCCTCCTTCCTCCAACAGACGATTGATTTTTTTTTCTCAAAAATAAAAGAATTAAATACATACCTAACGAAACTTGTATATTTGAAGCTCTTCTTTTTCTCCTTTTAAAATTATACAAACCTATGTAATTATAATAGAAATTACATAAGTTTTAAGAGTTCAAAAAAAAAAAATTGAATGAGAAATAAAGTAAGAGGAAGAATGAAGGAAGAAAAAAAAAATGGAGAAGTGCGATGCAGAAAAGGGAGAAGAGAAGTCGGATTAAAAAAAAATAACAAACAGGGAGACCGAGCGAAAAAAAAACGCAGGAAGGGATCTTCTGTGGCCGCAGATGGAAAATTTTTAAAAAAAAAAATTAAATTTAAAAAAAAACGTTGAGACCGAATGGTCCGTCCGGTCTGGAAAAAAGAGAATTTTAGAGACCAAATGGACCGTTCGGTCCTTATGATTTTTCAAAAAAAAAAAAGCAAATATATTGGTTTCCTAATTTTTGATTTATTAATTATGGTTTATGAAAAAAATTCGATTCCAAGTGTTTTATTTTATTTTTTTTAAAAGTTCCAGCACTTTATCTGTTTCAGAAAAAGTTTCAAAAAATCTAAGCTACTATTTCTCAAAACAATTTAGCGCTATTTCTATTTGAAAAGAAACTCAGCCATACTTTCTAGAAAAATAAAAAAACTCCGATCCGGAAAAGTCGGTTCCAGGAATCCCGAGAGTCGCTGTTCGAGCTGCCATTTTTCAAATCTTGCCTGCATTTTTTTGCGATTCATTTTGTTTGAGTAAAAATGGCCTCTCTTTTTTTTTCCCTATTGAAAGATAGTAGTCAAGTAATAGTCCTGAAACGGCAAGGAGTGAAGGAGCAATTAAAATCAAGCTGCTCTATTGAATATTATTGGAATCGAATCTCCGGTTCACTGTCCATCCATTCATCCATCTATAATTTGAACGATCATAATTAAAATATAGGTTTGAACTTCTGAAAATCAAATACTTTCTATATTTTAATTTTAACCGTTTCAGATCATAAATTGATGGACAGATAGACTTTTTTCAATGAAATATTGTTGCAATTATATTGAACGACGTAGTAACTGTCCAGTCAAATTTAACTAAATTATCGTAAAAATACACTTTATCTAATTTTAGAATTTATATAGCACTTCACATTTACTTCTAAAATATTAAATGAATTATTTGTTCAGCTCATGTTTCAGCAAATAGCATGTATAGTTCCCAAATTCAAGCCAGGTGCTATTGATCGGACCTCGGTTGAATCTCAATCTTTGAAAAATACGAGATTTAGGAAGAATACAAATTGTGTCCGACACGACTTGCAACCACGAAAAATATTGCTTGCACGCTTGGTGTTGCATTTCAAAGACTCAATCTATGGTATTTATATATTTGTATAATAGAAATGTAAAAGAAAATGATTTATTATGCCATATTTAGCATGACAATTAACAATTTATAATTAATTATAAAAAAATCACAAATTTACATATTCAAGTCTATAAACTTCCATATGAGGTAAGAAATAAGAACGTAAATATACCATGAAATGATATATGCTTAAATATTGACTGAATTTTTTTTTTTTTTTTGCTAACGAACAGGCCGAAATTTTTATTTTTACCATCTTTGAAAAAAAAAAAACCAAATAATATGTTTTATTTTATTTATTTCATTTTTATCACGTTAAAAGTTTGAACTTGCCAAAATAGAAGGTAGATTCTGAAAGTTTAGACTACGGAATTAGAAGAGCATTAAATACAGCACTAAAGTGTATTAGTTTGGTTCCACAATCTAAACCTGTGGATCCAACTTTCTAATTTCGCAAGTTTAGATTGCAGACGTGATAAAAATATATTATTTGGTTAATTTTTTTCAAAGATGATAAAAATAAAAAATTAGGAAGAAAATTCCCTATAATGTTTACTGAAGTTCATTAAATTTCTGAGAAGCAATTTACCGGGAGATGTTTGCATGATGAAAGGGCAGTTTGATAGGTATTAAACATGATTTTATTTGATATCTAATCAGAATTGTTCGATCTGCATTAAAATTCGTACGTACTTGATATACACGTATTTTTTAAGCTAATTGAACGGTTTCGATCGGACATCCAATCTGCCCCCAGCCCTACTAGGAATCTGTATACCTGACTCAAGCAAATTACAAACGAATGGTCCGGATTAATCTCAACTGGACTAAAGTCAATTCAATGCCTATGGAAGCTTGAGGAGGTCTGTTTTGAGATTCGTGCTAAGTTAATATAGTTCATCTGGACCGTCCGTTTGTAATTTGCTTAAGTAAGGTAACTGGGGAGATTTTGTTAGTGCACGTAGAAAATGAGTCCGTATCCTCTGAGATATCTCAAATTTTGCGTGACCGACGTGTCGGGTGCCTAATCGGGGGTGATGTAGGGGTCAGAATTATGTGTGCTTTGAGATTCGTTCAGAGCGTATTTAAACGGTTGGGATTTTCCATAAAGTCACGCAAAGTTTGAGATATCTCAGAGGACACGAATTCCTAGAAAATCCATTTGGCAAAATATGACATTATAAAGTTCTTAGCAACAGGACCCACCAATCAATGAAATAAATATTTTGCTAGAAGTACCCTCTACTGGCACAACAGCTTAGTTTGGGGTTGGGGATATTTTGGGTACCCTTTATATGTACCAAATGCACTTTTTATTATTATTCATCTTTTATTTATCTGCAACATTTTTAAGAGATCCACATGCTCTATTAAATGTATTTTTTATTTATAAAATTATATTGTGATGTCTTTGATGACAGTGAAAGATCTCATACATTTCTTTTGGATATATCAAGTAAATTTTATTTTCTTGTGTTTTGTGATTTATAATAGACTACATAATAATATGTCATATAGACTATATGCCGAAATTTTTATTAGTGTCTAAAAATTCGTTCAAATTACTAAATTTATTCAATTTTGAGCAGAATCTCGAATAATATTCTGTCCGGTTAATAAATAACCGAACTGATTAATTTTGTCCTGTTAGTTATTAAACGAACACAATTTTTGAATGTGATAGATCATGTCTGGTTATTTATTAACCGGACAAAATCAATCAGTCCGGTTATTTATTAACCGGACAGGGCATTATTTGAGATTCTGCTCAAAAGTGGATAGATTTAGTAATTTGATAGAATTTTTGGGTATTAATAAAAATTTCGGAATATATGTGATCTAAAAAATATATATAAAATAGAAGTTCAAAAGATGAATAAGTGCTTCCATAATTTAAAAAAAAAATGAAGTTTGTAATGACTTGTTTGTTTGTTACTTTGTTTAGATGTGGCAAGGAAGAAATCTATTTCATTTTTCCATAAAAATTCAGCGAAACATATTCCTGAAATTGAGTTACATGACAATAAAAAACAAATTAAACTTCATGTGTCTACATTCAGTGTCTAACAGCGCCTTAGAATGTCTAATTTTTTCTAATTCAGACCTTAAATTTTGTGAGATTTTACTTTTTGAAATGGTTCTTTTGCCGTCAGTTGTTTTCTTCTTCTATTTTTGTTTATTTTTTTGGATTAGAGGTTTTCTTTCATTTACAAGGTTTTTGTTGCATTATCCAATTGACAAATAAAAAATGTTCAAATCTCAAAACTTTGACATGAAATATTTGTTTGTAGTAAAAATTAGAGGTAAAATTACTCATTTAATATATGTAAGGAATTTTTCATTTGAATTTTAACCTCATAATTTTTAACACAAAGAGCAATGTCTTTATTACTTAAACCAAAAACTGAACTCGATATAAAATAATTTTTAATCGTTGATTTTCTATAAGCAATGGTTATAACCTAAGTTCGTATGCACTATATATATGTATAGAATGCATACAATACCTCATTCTATTAAAAAAATATTACTACTAAAATTTGACTAAATTTGATGTATAGTTTCATTTGTTTTGTTTGAAATGGAGGCCTTCTGTTCTGTTCTGTACTTCTGTATCGTTCTACCATGAATCGAACAATATTGAGGAACAACCAGCGCGTAACTATTTATGCGAGCCAGAAGCCCAGAAAAGACAGTGATAAAATTATATCAGTATCTGTTTTTATTTTCGAATATATATATACGAATTGAATATTAGATAAATACTGATTGAATATCTCTTTTTTGATACTATTATTTATTTTAATATAATTATTTAATCATAACAGTGAATCACAATTTTTTTCATAATATATTAAACTATATGGTATATATTTACCATTTGGTTAATTATAATTTAAAATCATATCCGTAACCGTATCCGCATAGATATTTAGATATCAAATATTTGTATTTAATTTTCTCTAGAGCAATTCGAATTTAAAACCATATCCGTATCATTACGGATATTCGGGTATCAAATATAAGTATCTGATTTTATAATACGAATTCGAATTCGGACGGATAATATTTGATTTGCTTGCACCCCTAACGTGAGCACGTTGCTATATTGTTAGGATCAGGGTTCCAAATAGCGTGCTATAATGCCGCTATAGTATTTTCGGACCATAAAAGCTATAGTGCTATTGGCGCTATAGCACGATATGGCAATAGTATCGTTTTTTTAATCGTTCTGCTATGACATATTAAAAGATATTTAAACATTTGGTCAAGATAGATGCGACTTGATTGCTTGACTTATCAAAATAACTTAGCATTGTCTCGAATTTATTTTATTTTTTTCGAATTTATTTATTTTATTAATTAGTTGATTTTATTCAACTAATATATGTAAATTACTTGATTTATTTATTTTTCAAAAATAATTTTTAGCAAACTCTAATTTAATTATTTTAAATCCTCAATAATAAATTATCGGAATAATATCCCAACAGTTTTGGCCGATTGTTTTTTTTTGTTACCATCATATAATAATGAGTATACAATGTTAACATGATTTTAAATAAAAAAAATGAATAAAATAAAATAAATCTGTGCTGCTATTTAGGAAGAAATCACAGTTTCCATGCTGCCTTGCGTCTCTGGTTTATTTAAAATAAAATAAAATAAAAAACATATTAGCTCTGTTTTTTTTAGGCAGACGGTAATAACAACAACAACATAAAAATCGACAGTTTTGGCCCCTTGAAAAGTTTGGAATTTGAATTTCCTTTGGCACTTAATGTACGATGGCAAATCATCTAAGGGTACGTTTGAATGTACTGAGAATAGTGAGAATAGCAAGAATAGCGCTGTTTTAATTCATTCAAACATACACAATTGTTATTCGGAACAGCGAAAATAGCACTGTTCTCGCTATTCTCGGTATTCCTACAAAAAGTAGGAATAATAATTGGTGCTCTCTCATATATTCAATCCCTTCGTCGCTATTCTAAATATTAAATCCAAACAATATTTTCGCTATTCTGAATAGCATCAAATCAACACTATTCTCACACTCTTCCAAAAATCACTATTCTCATCTACTATTCTCAAATAGTAAATATTTTAGCTATTTTAGAGTACATCCAAAGAAGTAGTCGATATGAATTGGAACTTCAATGACACATAGTTTAATAAATATAAAAAGAGGCTATGGAAGTTTAATAAATATAAAAAGAGGCTATGGAAGTTTAATAAATATAAAAAGAGGCTATGGAAGGTGTATTAGTGTAATTCAGACTGATGATATGACCTGACATCAATTTAGAAGCGACTGTGTCCTTTCTATCAGCTGTCCTGTAAAAAATTTAACTTTGAGAGTAGGTTCGATGAGTATCAGATTTAATTTAGATATGATGCTCATCAAACCTTTCTATCAGTTGTCATGCGAAAGTATATAAAAAAAATTATACATTATTTTAATATATAAATATATAAAAAAAATTGAAAAAAAAATAAGAATCAATTTACTTTCATTTCATTCAATGTGCAGGAAATAAATCTGCTGCGATTCCAATGAAATTTCAGGATCCTGCTTTCGCAAATCTAATCATTAATTATTTAGAGTGCACGAATTTTAAAAACAGTTGAATTTTGTGCACTAATTTCCAAACAAATGGATTGTCGGATTTGGAAAAGCAGGAACCTGCGATTTCAAAGAATCACAGTAGATTTATTTCCTCAATGTGCATAGCTCTGCTTCTCTTTTAAAACATTATGAGAGTAGCTGAACTATATAATTTTTTTTTTTAAATTCTGTGAAAATTTATTGGACATAATTAATAAAAATTAAATGATAGAAATTAGTAAGCACACTGACTTCATTATAGAAGAGCAGAGCCCGAGCCAACCACTAGTTTTATATTTATTTCCATTTCATATGCTTTTGAACGAAGTGAAGTTTCAATAATATAATATCGTCTCCTGCACGTGTAACACAACTCTCCTGCAGTCCTGCATAGTGTTTTTCTATTAATATACTTTCAGACTAGAGAATGCTGATAATAATTAATTAAATTATTAAATAATATCTTTGAACTTTGATCTTCAAAAATAAGTTTACTTTCGGTTGCTACAGCTGGATTCTCTTTCTAACAGCATCTCCAACGCCTTTCAAATGTAATTGCAAATGCTAATCGGAATATCGGAAAGTGACCTATGCAAAGGGGCAAGGGTCTCAATGATAAGGCTATGATTTAATTAATTAATTACTAACTGCATGTGTAGCAGTGTTGTAAATAACAGTATGCGGTTATTGGATGAATGGATTACCGTCAAGCGATTAATTGATATGCAGCTGATTAATCAGAATTATGTAAACAATTTAACGTTTTTATTAAATTTATTTATATATCATAATTTATTAAAAATGATTAATTTAACTCATTAAACTTATCAAATAAACTTAATTTAACTTAGTTCTATTATTATAACATGAAACTACGCTTATTTTTTCTTAACGCACAAGTACTTTATATGTGTAAATAACACATTTATTTCATGAAAAAATAAATTAAAAAATTAAGCTTTCTCAAATATTAATAACATTTTATTTAAAAGAAATGAAACATTCAAACATAAAATCACTAAATTTAGTTTATGATAACTGTTGGTATGAAAAACATTGTATTAGAATAGTTTAGAGGACCTATCGGTGAATAGGCCATTATGGAATAGTCTAGGGGGTTGCTTGTAAGAGTGTTTTGTAAGGCTCTATATAAGCCCAACCTTTTATCAATAAAGACTATCTTTTTGCTCAAATCTAGTTGGTATCAGAGCCTAGAAACTAGGGTTAGCCATTTTTTCTATTTTCCTCTATTTTCTCCGAATTTACTGTAGCACTAGTAGACAGAGCCTCCCAGCTCTGGTTGGACTCGTGCCGCCACCGCCCGCGCACTACAGTCGGCTCCGCTTGGCCAGTGCGACCGCCGTCTGGCCGGATCGGACCAGTGCACCGCCGTCTGACCTGATCGGATCCCGCCGCTCTGCTCTCTCTTGGCCGAGCCGCCCGCCAGCAGCCACCGCTTAGCTCCCGTTGGGTCTGAGCTGACTAGCTCCGCTCCAGCCCAGCTTTGACCTCCGCCTCTGGTCTGAGCTCCGCCCTAGATCTGGCTCCGCCCTGGCTCCGCCCTAGCTCCGCCCTCGACCACCACCAGCCACCTTCTTTCTCCGTTTTTGCTGTTTTTTTCTTTTCTTTTTCTTGGCCGATCTGGTTCTTATGCAATGGATGGCCGGCGTGGGAGGCCTAAATCCCACGATACCCGAGAAGGGGGTTTCGAACGGGTTTAGACTTGATTCTTGATGAGATAGATCGAGAACGGATCAAGAAAGCGAAGAAGAAAGGGGGAGAAGGTTTAGATCCGTGTTGAGACGCAAAATCGGGTCTTGGAGAAGAACGAGGATTTGACTCAGAGTCAGATCGATGGCAGCTGAGGGTTCGGGCACGGGTATCGCAATGAAAGAGGCCTTGGAGAAGCTGAGTGGTGATGAGATCGCAATGTTGATGCGAGCATTCAGCTTTGCCTCTAGTGACATGGCACCGAAACCAACCCCAGCACCTGCACCAGCACCAAGGGTGGAACTTCCACCGATTGATGTGAAACTCGATGGTCCAGGTTCGTATCTGAGCTGGTCACGTCGGGTGCGGTACACTCTAGTCGGGAGGAAACTAGAGGGGTACCTGACTGGAGCGATTGCTGAGCCAGCTGAGGGTGCTCCGACAAGAGATGAGTGGAGGTCCACTCATATGCTGGTGTACATCTGGCTCTTGAACTCGATGACTCGAGAGATTGCAGCCAATGTCGATGGCATGGAGGATGTGAGGTGTGTCTGGGAGAAGTTGGGGAAGACGTATGATGGTGTGGGGAACAACCTGAGGGTTTATCAGATGAAAGGGGAGATCGCTGCTTGCGTACAGGGGGAGAGGACTGTGCAGCAGTATGCCATAGAGCTGGAGCGCTTATGGCTGGATCATGACTACTGCACGAGGACGTTGTGTTGCCCTGATCCTGCGTGCAGGAAGACTGAGGCTTGCATGCAGGATAGGACCATGGGATTCCTTAGAGGTCTGGCCCTAGCCTTCGAGCAGAGGACTGCGATGTTACTAGCTCAGCCGAAGATTCCCTCGCTTGAGGAGGCAGTCTCGGCCATGATACAGGAGGAGACCCGGATCGGGCTCCAGGCCGGGGCAGGGGGACTTCCAGGGGTGAAGTCAGCCCTAGCCGTCTCCAACTCCGGTGGTACCAGGTCTAGAGGTGAGACCCGGGAGTGCTACAACTGTGGAGAGGTAGGCCACCTGAAGTCGGCTTGCACTAAGCCACCAAAGGTGAGGAACTATGGTGGACGTGGTCAGTCTGGAGATCGCGGTCGCGGCGGTCGTGGCCGCAGAGGAGGTGGAAGAGGGGGCTACCGAGCAAACCTGATGGTAGCAGGTGAAGATGACGAAGGGGGTGCGCAAGACGAGGAGCTCTCTGCGGAGGACCAGGAGCTGTTGAGAGCCTACTCCCAGTTACTTAGGAGGAAGGAGAAAGGCACGGTAGAGGATGCATCTACCTCTGGTAACATTGCCTATTATGCTCATTCAGTCGCAGGTACTAATGACACACATGCTCTTGCCTCTATATCCACCGTTAGTTCACCATGGATTGTTGACTCTGGTGCTTCCAGACATGTGACGGGTACTGTTGGGGAGTTTTCTTCCTATACTCACCTAACAGTCCCTGAGAGCATTCAGACAGCCGATGGTACGGCCCAGCCCGTAGTGGGTAAGGGTACTGTGCGATGTACCGACTCCTTGACTTTGTCCAATGTTTTGCATGCTCCATCTTTTCCCGTCAATCTCTTATCCATAAGTTCTATTATTCTTCAACTGAAATGTGTTGTTTCTTTTGATATTCCCAAGGTGATCTTCCAGGAGAAGGGGACGGGCAGGAGGCTTGGGACTGGCACGTGGCGTAGCGGCTTGTGGTTCCTTGATAGAGAAGGGATGGACTCAGCCCTTGCATCTATGGTGGAGAGATCTGAAGGAGTGAGGAGTAGTGTGGAAGACTTATTGTTGCTCTACCATAGGCGTATGGGTCATTCTTCTTTTAGTCTTTTGAGTCGTTTGTATCCAGCTATGTTTGAAAAGGCTAATAAAGAGAGACTGGTCTGTGATGCTTGTGAGTTTGGCAAGCACACCAGGAGTTCGTATGTTAGTACAGGTAGTAGGAGCTCCTGTGTTTTTGATCTGGTACATTCTGATGTGTGGGGACCTTGTTCCACAACTTCTATTAATGGTTTTCGATATTTTGTGTCTTTCATTGATTGCTTTTCTCGTACTACTTGGCTTTATTTGATGAAAAACAAGAATGATGTGCTTGCTTGTTTTAAAGATTTTCACAAAGGGGTTCAGACTCAATATGGGGCAGTAGTGAAGGTATTGAGGTCTGACAATGGGACAGAGTACACGAACAATGCGTTCAAAGAGTACTTATCCTCTCAGGAAATCCTGCA